>CAEGAG010216823.1:0-26571 GCA_903067065.1 Brachyrhaphis terrabensis
GAAAATCCCATCACTAATTTATGGTTATCCAGGGCGTCTGAATACGATAAGAAGGAATGCTTGCTAGTGATTACAAGCTTTCGAAAATTTTAATTTGTGCTGATCTATCACATGAAGTCCCCAGAATTTCATTTGGTCAAAATGTGTAAAGATTCGTGAGTGATTTTGAACAGGACTGCATAATGACATCTGGAAAGTCATGGAGGAATAAACACAGCAGAGATGATATTCCACACAGGGATATGTGGTGACGATTGTGGAAATGACTCATTTTGATATTTTCTGCTTTAAGCTTAAAAGAAACGTTTCCCCAGCCAGAAGAAAGCTCAGCAGTGACATCCACCTTATTTGTATTCATAAACATCAGAGAGCAGCGATGGGGTCAGGAGCAATCAGTTGGCCATGGACTCATGGAGAGTGGTGCAACGTCTCAGTTAACCATCTCTCCATTTATAACACTATTCGACATGTTTGTGGCTCTGCCTTTTAATAATTACTAATTCGTTCGGGAAGAAAATTTAAAAATCTATATTTAAAAATGTAATTTATGTGACAGGCTGCACACAGAATCAAAGCCAGAAAAAGGCCGGTGGTTAGTCAGGATTCTATTTCCAGTTTCTGAGTTACATCTCAAGCGGTGTCCTAAATTGGCTGAACCAGTGTGTCGCTCTGCTCCATACTGTCATGCAGCTTGAAATACATTAATTGGATAATCCATTTTAAGTTGGAGAAGAAGCCCTAAAGTTATGGCAGCTGGGCATCTTTGCTGTGAACGTGGCTGCTGCTCTGTAATTCTGGCATAGGGAAGTAAAGCCACATGAAATTAATGTTCATAAATCAGTCTCATATCTTCTCAAATTAATATGAACATTTTTCCTTTTCATTACCTGATCTCATCTCAAATTGAAATAAAATTATTTCCATTGGTGGTGGACTCAATTCAAATATTTAAGTGAGTTAATTGCAGGATCTGTAAGTAATTAATCCCAATTAATCACAGTCCTATGGAAAAATAAGCAACATTTTCAATTTAAAAACACCTCTGCTGTTAAATTATTGAATAAGTAGAAATATGAGCTGAATAAAGATGTTTAATTGTTATTTTGGGTATTCCAACACCAATGGCTCATTGTTTCTCTGCCACCAGTTGTAGTTTTATCTGAAAGTCTGAAATTACACTGAGAATAAAATGTAAACCCAAAAGTAGCAAAGCCTGGGCACATCTGACTGGTCTTTGTTCAGCTGAATGAAATTACAAAATGTAGCATTATTGTTTCATGAATGCAGGAAGAGTTTGATACATTACAATAAGTGAGTTCAGATGAAAATGTTTCTGACTGAAAACTGGTGGGAGGAACTCTTTGCCTTTTGTGTTTCACTTGTGGCAGAAATCAGATTTTTCCCATTTTGATCCATTCGTTAACGTTTGGCCGTGACATATGTAATGCGCCAGTTCAATGAAGCCTGCCAGGAATAGCGCGTGCTGTGATCAACCCGAGGGGAGTAACGCCACAGCATCTATGCCAGCAGTAAAATATCTTAGATATTCCTCTTGCTCCGACTTTAATCGCTCAGTGTTTGGAAGTCTGGCCGACACCGACTGGCTTCGTTCACTTCCTTCACCGCCTGAACTACAGTTCACAACTGCTCCTGTTGCTGATTGGCCTGCTTGAAATTCAACCTGAGATCTGGAGTTCAATGGGAGAAATCCCAGACGGAGAACTGCAGGGAGATGAGAATCGAGCGGAATGGCGTGGGAAGGAAACGGCCAGGCTTGGTTTGATTGATTTGAAACGGTTTTTACCTCAATACTCTAAAGGTTCTGGAAGATATTTGTCAGGCTAAATACAATTTTCTTGAACACCTGAAACTAAAGACAATTTCACAAATGTTTCAGATTTTTTCTGATTCTAGGTCACTGTTCTCATGAAACAGCATTTGCTTTGACTAGACCACTGGTTCCGAGGACATCTGACGTGACCTGGAGATAGTTGAAGCAGAATAATGTTAGCATTGACGATCCGTTGGCTTCGTGACACATCATATAACCGTGGGGGTATCCTCCAATACCCAATCCTGTCCAATAGAGACTTTATGTTCTCTTCTCTTTTCCTGCTTACAAACTCTGTTTTTTACTCATTTCCTCTCATTAGACATTCTTCCTGCCCCGCTGCCCAGTTTCCAGAGGCTCATTTTGGTCCCAATGCCCTCAGAAATCTGCTTTTATTCCCTTGGAGTTAACATAAAAGCTGTAAACTGGTGTTTTCTAATCTACCTAACAGGCCAACGAAGCGACTGCTGTTGCTCGTTGAAGGTTTAATTGTTAGAGCACAACAGATGAATGAGGAGGGATTTCTGTGTCTACTGAAGGAGGCATTTCACCACACAGTGACTTCATTCATACTGTTTGGGAAAAGTGCATATTTCACACACAAAGGCAGCTCTCACTAACTTGCATTCAGATTCTTCTGCTTCCCTGAAATCCCCTCCATTTCAACATCCTGCGCAGCTGAAATGACTCTTCCATAAAGTGCTCTAGATTGAACACATAATCAGCTGTGAAACCAAATCCACCTGCTGTGTATTCACCTTTTCTTTCCTTCTGCCACAGATAAGCCATTAGTTTCTATTCATCAGGCTGGAGAACAGAGGAGGACTGCAGTGCAGCTTTCATCAGAGCTTCTCACTAACATTTGGAGTTCTCAAATCAACATCAGCCAAAAAAGAAAATTGGGGAAAATAAGTTTAAAAAAGATAAAGAGGAAGATCAACTTTAGTCCATGTGAGCACGGCAAACTAAGTGACTGCTTTAAAAGCTTTTCTACAAAGGCTGAAATATTAATATTTGCTGCTCAGGAGCATCACCAGTATCCCCAGAGCAGAAGCAGCGATAATTATTAATGAATCTCATTTTCTGTCCAGTGTGCTGGATGTTCAGAGCGCCGGTGACCTTCAGAGGCAGCGCGGCGTCGCCGTCTATCCGGAGTCAGTCGACGAGAAACGAACAATCTGCTGGAATTCTCTGGTTGCAGTTGGAGCTCATCGGGCTGATTTGTTTACCTCAGTGGGTGTGAGCGCATGACTAATTCATAAACATGTGGAAAACCGTGTCGCTCTGGAAGACGCAGCACATTTCCACGTTTGATCAGCCTCTTTTTATGAATTAGTGCTGCTTCAGGCAAGGCCATTGTTTCAAACATCCACTGCAGCGACTCAAAGAAAATCTGTGTTGGAGAAAACACGAGGTCCTTGAAGATAAAAACATCTAAATTCCACCTTCCACATTTACTGGCACCACCGGTAGCGAAGTGTGAAACAGCCTTAAGATAAATTCACTACAGTAGCACAAAATTACACTGAAAAACATATCAACCTTTAATTTATTCACTTCATGAAAATATCTCAGTTCAGGACTTTGTGTTTCCAGAGGAATAAACATGACATGAAGCCCATTCTGCTGCCCTGTCCTTCAAAATGAGAAAAACAAGAGACCAAGGCTGGCAAATATAGGAAAGTTACTGACCTAAAATTAACAGAGTATTATTTAAAATGCTTTTAAAAAATCTTCCTTTCATCTCTTCTCACTAACCTGCACAAAATATGTCCAAATAGTGGTTTTAAATGTACAGAAACATTTTAATATCAGAGCTTGGAAATAAATTCAGAAGCAGTACCTCATTTAAAAGAGAAAACTTTATCGTTGTAACAAGCTATGAGATTTGTGCCCCAATAAAGCCAAAATATTCCCTTTTCTTATCTTGTGTCTTGTTATAACAACGAGGTATTTTTTCTTGTTATGACGAGACAAAGCTCTTGGCAGTTAATTCAATAAAAGGTGCTGAACTCAGTCTGTTTTTTCTGTTGCTAAATCTAATGGAAATAATGCAAAAATATAAATAAGAAAATTCACATTATAAGAAAGAAGAAAACAACTCCGAGTGCCACATGCAGTTACAATAGCAACAACATAGCAAGCATAAAATACTACTAATTTTTACAGTAACACCAATAATTAAAACTACAGAAAAAAAAAAGACTTAAATCTTTTTAGAAAAGCTCAATGTGGGTCAGAGTAGATGTAGAAAACGGTCAGACATTAAAGTTCGTGCTGTTCTATAACTAAAACCGTGATAAATACAACAAATTTATGTCGACATTTTTCAGCGTGACTTTATAATTCTACAGTGAAACATAAACTTTATTTAAGCCATCTCCAGTAAGTGTGGAGCGCTATGAGTGTAGTTATTAACTTTGGAAAGCTTGTCTGTCAGCTGAGCCCTGGGGTGAACATCTGCTAAAAATAAATGACTCCTGCTTACCTGCTTTACAACCGACGTCTTAAAGGGTTGTGGCGTTAATTAAAACCACAAGAAAACACAAATAAAACTTTAAATGCTCAGTTTAGTCTTAATGTTTCACAGCATGGGTCACAAAGCAGTGTTTATATTTAATGTAGCACCAAAAAGTTTTAAATGGCCACAGAACGAATATTTAATGAGCCTGAGAAAAAACATTTTATGTTCATTTAGATTTAATTTTTCTCCGTTGGGTTATTAAGTTCTGATTTCCACATTTTGCTTTTTATGGTTTGGCCTCAAAAACTGCCTGCATTCCTTAAATTTGTCCTCCTGAACTGTAAAGTTTGAAATGATTAACTGCTAATTATTTGGGAATTTGTTCTTTCAGCAACACTTTAGAGCAGATACTGACCCCTAGTGGTGAAAGTGGAGGCAGCATCTAGCCTAGAACAGGATCTTCATACCAGAATGTGATGAAGAGGAACAGACAAGAAATTATGTTTGTGTTTCAGGTCAGCAGAGTCTCTTAGCCCTTTGCTTTTTGTCTAGTTAAAGTAAAATCCTTGTGCTTTTTGTTGAAAAAGTGGACAGATGTTCATATTTCAACTTTAATTAAACGGTAAACATAAACAACTAAATGAAAGCTCTATTTTGATTCTTTATGAATAATTTAATGTTTTCTGTTAAACAGTGTATAATTTTTCATTTCCTCCTGCTCTGGGCAGACGACTCATCCGTTTGTTCCTCCTCATGGCCGAGCGTCTCACCTGCTAACGCGCCTCCATGCAAATGGCTAGATTTGTAATTGACCTCACATCTGAACGGAGCCACCGGCCTAAGAGGATAATGATGAGACGAGGCGCGCTAATGATGTCTTTAGGTTTCAGCACCCCTCGCCACTCTGTCAACTTTGACCCCAGGAAGAGTTTGCTATTGTACGGTTGTGAAAAGTTCAATTAAGCTGTAATTTGAGACAGAGCCTGCAGAATCATTTCAAGGCGGTTGGTGGTCTTACGGTTCAGCCTGAGCATGCCTAATAAGCAGCCTGACTCACTTCCCAGCAGATATTAGCGTCTGTTCCCTGATGTGAGATATCGTTGAATAATGACAGCAAAAAGCAACTGAGTCTCACTGTGTTTATGATTTATGTATGTTGAGTTCAGAAGAAAATATTGTTGAAGTTATTTACCTGCTTTCAGAAACTTTTTGCATTTAAAGGAAAAATAAATGTCTGTTTGAATGCTGTAAACGGTTTCTGGTAGCTGAAGAGCTCCAGCAGCTTCCTGCCTGATGGCTCAGCCTCCATCTGATGATATATCAGCCATGTTAATGGAAGTCCTGCATATTTAGACACATCTGTTCTCTCACAGGGCAGAGGCTGTTGGGGATTTTTATTCCAGACGGTTTCTTCAAATTAACTCCAGAAATGGGGAGGATTTACATAAACTGCTCAGATAGTTCTTACCCTTTGAACTTTTTAACATTTGGTTCGTCACAGCAGAACCTCAGTGAGTTTCGCTGGGATTTCATGAGACGGATGAACAGAAAACAAGGAAAGTGAAACTCAGTTTTTATGTGGAAGACGTTGGAGTTGGGGATATGATGTTTGCTCATTATGATTGATGGAAAAGATGTGAACTTTTTCCTTCCCTCTCCGCTGTTTGGTTCTGTTGTGCGGTTTTGGATTTGAGGTCAAAGTTCAGGGATAATTTGAGCTTTGGGGTGTCAGAGTAAAATGGGTTGGATACAAACACAGAACACTCTAGAGTTTTAAAATGTTGAGAACTTTGCCTCGTTTTCTTTCCACTTCACAGGTTTGTGTTGCTCAGTCTCCATAAAATAAGTTAGTGGTTGTAAAAAAGAGGACAAAGTTTAACATGATATGAAACCATCTGAAGGGAGCGTTCATCTATTGCTTTATGTTTATGCTGAACACGGATTGGACTGAAATGAACTGTTTCCTGTCTCTAAACACCAGGAGGTGGAACTCACCTGAAAGCAAGCTGATGAGAAACGAGCTGACACATCAGATTTTTCTACTGGAGTCAAATAAATATGATTCGTGTTTCTCCAGGAGACACACAGTAAACTATGTCTGGAGCAGCTGTGCGAATAACGCGCTGAGTAATTGAGTCCACTGTGCATATTTATGACTAAATAGACGCTCTGTCTGCCGTTGGATTTATTGGTGAGGGCTGCGGTTCTGGCGGAGGCCTTGCTTTGCAATCTATGGGTTTATAAAAGGGCTTTAGCAAACAAAACAGTCAATCTGTCACTCCAATCAGAATCGGATACCAGCGGAGCGGCCCGCAGTCAACAGATCATGTTTTTGTAGGCAGGGACTCTAAAAAGCCTTTTGCAAGGAAGTAAAAGCCATTAGGCGGCCAGTTAAGAGCATCAGTGAAGAACGGACCATCGATAGAAATGCATCAAAACAGACATTCATTTTCATATATGTTTTTAATGAGCATGGCTGTGGCTGTATGTCTTGGTTTCCTGGGTGCAGCTGTCCATTCCTGTTGAACCATGAGATGAAAAAACAGAAATGAAAAACTGGAAAGTCTTGACCTATTAGGCATCATCACATGAGGGGTCAAAGGTGAGTGCCATGAAAATAATTTGGGTTATTTATCCTGTCATAAGCGAAAAAAATTCATTTTTCAAGTCATATTTTCCCATGTAATTAATTCATTTATAAATGTCACAGTGTCTGATGGATATCTAAGTAGCTAGTAGCTAGTTAGTTAGGGAACTAAATATTTAGTTAAACATTTTGCTCCTAGATATTTAGTGAGCATGCTAACTATTTAGCTCCAAATTAAATATTTAGCTAATGTGCAAATTCAGTTGCTGATGAGCAGAACTGGACTTTCAAAATAAAAGCTGGGTCTTCAGAACTTCTAAGTAACCCAAATTATTATTAATTCCTGACTGTGTAACTGACCTTCTTATTTTAAGCTCTGCTTTCTAAGACCCCACCTTTGCAGCAGGTTTCCAGTCATGGCTGTAAAAGCGCCGTGATTCTCTGAGCTCTTAGAGCAAAGTAATTAAAACGGTTGTGGGGCTGTGACACAGTTAAGCAGCGTGGAAATGACACTGGGACAGCTGGGAGGACGCGGCCACCCAGTGTTTAACAAACATGCTGCACTGAGATGCAGGGGACCAAAACCCTGGAGGCATCATTAATGCGATGGCATTTACAGCTCCTGGCTCAACGACTGGATCAGAGCAGGAAGTGCAGAATCTGCTGGGCCTCAAACACAAACAGGCCTCAGACTCCACAAAATATACATGATGACTGGCCAAAGCATTTCTGATCAGGCGTGAGAGACAAAAGCTGATGAGGTGGATGACTCCACCAGGTGAATCCAAATCCATAACTCAAACGTAGCCATTGATTATATCTTCCTATTCCATATTTATTTGCATGGAGGAGACAAACACTGTCACAGCAGTTACAGATTACAGTTTGCTGATGGATATTTAGCTTTTACTTCTTCCTGTGAAGGGCACAATAATAAATTCAAATCAAATATTAAACTATTTTATACCTCTAAACTAAAGGTTGTTGCTCTGCAGACCTCGGCTGTAAAAGCGACTGCTTTGCACTTCAACCAATGACCTTTGACCTCTGAAACAATTATTCACTTAACTCATCTTTTATTTCCTTTCCTCTGAAACTTGATGCTCAGTTTGAACTTCAGGAAACGGCAACCTGCATGTCTGACTGACTGATTTATTTCATCTATCAACTCTACAGATGTGCCTAATAAAGTGAGATAAAGCTATAACCAATTCCAGGACGTATATATAAATAACACATCGTCATGCTGCAGGGTTATCTGTGGAGTACCACAGGGTTCAGTGCTTGGACCAATTCTCTTTGCTATATCCTGTTTATGCTTCCACTACTGAGAGTATTTTTCCTGTTATGCTGATGATATGCAGCTATATTTACCCATAAATCCTGTAGATTACAGGCATACATTGAAGATATAAAAACCTGGAGGACGTTTACGTTTGTGCATTTTGCTTCCTGACAAGAAGACAACAAGAAGTTGTCGTCTTTGGATCAGAGAAAAATAAAACTGATTAGTTAATCATTTAATCTGGATGTGATTGAAATGAGCTCAGGTATTACAGCAAGCAACAAGGATCTCATTTAAATCCCATAATCAACAAGTTTCTATGTCTTCCATCTTTCACCTCCACATTATCACCTAAATTTGAAACATCCTGTCTAGGAAAAGCAGAAAGACTCGGCCATTTGTTTGTTACTTCCTGGACTAAGTAAATATTTACTTTCAGAGATAAAAAAAAAATAAATAAAAAAAAACATTAAAAATCCTACAGTTAATCCAAAATACTGCGCAAGAGTTCTGATGAACATGAAAGATTATATTTCTCCATATTCCTTAAATTAAGCTTCCCTTCGTTCCAGAAAACCTCAGTGTGGCTCTGCAGGTTGACTGGTGGATTCCATCTTTCACCCATCAGGCTCCTCTCCTGTTTTTCTCCAGTTCTGCTCCATTTGGAGTTACTGCTGCCTTGAACTGGATCATCTCTTTGTTTTTTTCTCTTTATCTAAGTTGCTCCACTCTCAACCTGTCCAGTGTGAGTCCGCCTCTCAGCCAATGACTGCTGGAAACACACCAGGCCTCCTGCATCCAAAACTGGGTCTAGTTTCAATTTCATTCAGTTCATTTATCTGGACAAGATTCACAGCAAACGTTGTCTCAAGGTATTTTACAAAAACTTCATTTCAATTCAACAATACATCCAATTTATTCTAGTTATCAATATGTGAATTAAACTCTTTATCATTCAAATTAATTAAAAAGTTTCTGTCTAAGGAAACCCAAATGAACATCCTGTCTTTGACTTGCAGTGTTCTCTCTTCCTGGACCAGCAGGGGGCGCCAAGCTCTTGCATTGTGTCTAACTTTACAGCAATTCCTCATACAGAGCATGTATGAAGCAACAGTGGACAGGAAAAACTCCTCTTTAACTGGAAGAAACCTCCTGCAGAAGCAGAACCAGAGCGAGAACTTGACTTAGAACCAGAACCTGACTCAGAACCAGAACCAGAACCAGCAGTAATCTGCCACGACAGACTGGAGGTTTGAGGAGTCAGAGCAGAATGTAGAAGAAGAAACAGAAAAACTGATGTTTTTATGATGTTGATGAGAGTAAAACGTTAACAGAAGAAGACGGAGAACGACTTGTTGATGGCAGCATCATGTCAGCTGACCCCTCCTCCAGGAAGCATCACAGCCAATCAGAACGCCAGACCAGGCGTTGGCGAGAAAACTGAGTTCTTCTCTCCACTGTCGCCACATGCATGTCCACCTCGACCACATGCTCACTCACTGCTGCAGCCTGTGACTGAAATCAACTGATAGAAAACCTGTTAATACTGAACTAAAAGTGACTCGTTTGCTTTCTGACTGGACGGCATCAGGATTTGATTTGAACTCATATTTACGGGGTTGAAGTCGGGATGTCAGATAACTTTAGCGATCCATTCTGCTAAAGGTCAATATAACGGCACGCTCCTGCTACAAAGCTTTTATTTTGGCAAGCTTCACTGGTTTTCATGTGTTCTCACACACAATATGCTCGTTACATAATCTTCCATAAAACCATTCATTACTCGCTCTGTTAACATGCAACACAACAGCAGAGTTTATCCGACAGAGCAGGATTTATTTATTACATGGTGTTTTTATGAAGGGCCTGACTGGAGCAGACCTCAGTGAGTTGGGATTTCATGATTGCACTTAATCAAATAAAATCAGTGCAGGTCTCCTGGGTGGCTGAGCAGCTTAGTGCAATGTTCTGTTCTTCACTGCTTTCTGCCGCTCACAAGGGCAAACAGTCGAAGTTAAACCGCAGGATGTCAACATTTTACATTTAATGATTTCTGGTGAGCAGCGTGAATTAACATGAATGAGGCTATAGGTGGAGTACAGTTAGCCACCAACCTGCAGCCAAACGGCCGCTCCTCATCGCAGTGTGAGCTCCACCTGGAGCAACAACAAAAAACACAGGAAGTGAAGGGAAACATAATGTGACCAGTAGAAGTGTGTGATAAAGAAATGATTTTTTTCCTCTCCACTGTCTGATTCCCTGGGCTGGACCTCCATCATCATGACACTGTACAAGACATAATTTTTAACGCAGCCACTTTAAATTATTCACCACTGCTGCAATTTTCATGAGTTCGGTGATTACATAGTGAAATGGTGCTGCGGGCCAAAGAGGAAAGTGTTTCTCCTCAGCATTAGCAGCAGCAGGGCAAAAGCAGAGGAGAACTTCCCACCACGGACAGAAAGAGATTCTAATTCTGCTAAAGGCGACTGGAAAAGTCTTCTTCTGCATCTTCTAATGGGGGTGCTGAGCCCTGGCTGGGCGGTGGAGGAGAAAAAGATTTTTGTGTACGGGGGAGTGTGGGAGAGACGCATGAATAATGGAGATTTGCAGTTGAAGCCATTTCAAACAAGTCCACAAAGGCTCTTCAGTCTGAAGGTTTTGGCAAGGACTTCCACAGATTTCTGATAATACAGTGACTGAAGAGCAACTCAGATTCTACAGGATCAGGAGCTGAAAACCCCAAACTCTGGGAAAAATTCACAGTTTTAATTACAGTTGAGATCTGATGTGGAGGGAAACACAAACACAAACTCCTGTCTGAAGACGTGCTATGATCTAGGATTTTGATATAATTGTGTACATTAGTACATGTAATCCAGGTTTATGTGTAATAGAAACAGTCAGCAATACATGCATACTGAGAGTTGAGAAGACTTAGATACTTTTGGACCTCAATCTGTTTCAAAATGAGAAACTGCACAGTTCTCCTCAGAAAGCTCTTTCAGTGTTTAGGAGTCAGTATCTACCAGCTTTATAGTGAAATATTTTTAGTCACTTTAGCTAAGCATGCTTACTGGACTTCAGAACTGGATTAGATACAGTTGATCACAACATACTGATTAAAAAACAAACCAATAAAAATATTAGTTTAACCCTCCTGAACTTAACTGGGTTCAGGTTTTGGGCTGAGACTTTGAAGCATTTGTTTCTATATTAATTAATTACATAGATTGTAACAAGGTTCAAATTTTAACACAATTATTTACCTAATTTATCGCAAAAAGTTTCTGTCGGAACCTTTGTGTTTTGTTTCTGGTACGGCGGTAAATCTGACGCACAGGCCACATCTGCACACAGCAGCCATGTTGTTTGCAGTTCAACAAACGTTCAGAAGTTTCTGAAACACCTGAAAACTGAATGCGTACAATAATAGTTTTCACAAATCTGATTATTGAAGAATCTGAACAAAAGATTAAAAACTTGTTGAACTGATATTAAGCTATTTATGCAGTAGTTTTGCAGCTCAAAGGTTTTTGATTTGAAGATTGCTTATTTTGTCGATGTAAAGTTTTCAATTCCAATGCAATTTATTACAATTAATTAATGACACACCCTGTAATGAACTGGATTAACATTGTTAATCGAGTCCCACGTCTAGTTTATATTTTACTTGTACTGTTTTTCATTGGGCCATTTTACATCCATGAAAAAAACATCATGTGGTGTTCCTCAAGGCTTTGCTGTTGGGCCAATACAATTCCAATAACTCACACAATAAAGTACGTTCCTGGCTAGATCTGGTATAAGAATCATTCCTTTTTCCTAAATAGAAATTAATCAAAATGCACGGCTGAATTCAGATTTATTTTATGAGAACTTAGATCACTACATTTCAAAATGACCAGAAATATGAAAACATAAAATCATCTTGAAGGAAAGAAGTAAAACACAGATTTGATATTAAAATAAATAACTGACCTGATGAAACCAGGCTCTGCGTTACACCACCAGAACCACCAATCAAACACCTCAGGACTTCCAGGTCAGTCAAACTGATGGCATTATTATTATTATTATTATTATTATTATGAACAGAATTTAACATTTCAGCAGCACAGAAAACATCAGACCCAGAACGGTCTGGTCATCACACCACCAGCTTGCATATTGTGAAAATAAATATATAAAGCTCCAAAAAATAACAACTAAGTTCAATAAAAACAACAGATAATAACAACATACCTTCACAGAACGAAATCTAACATTTCAGCAGCACAGAAAACATCAGCTCAAAAAATGAAAACGCAGAACAACGAGGGACGAGCAGGAGGAAACTAACACAGCAAAATCATCCAACATCCACAAATTACATATAAAAACTGGAACCAACATCTTACAAACACTCCAGCTAAAGGACAGTAAACATTTTATCATCTTTTAAATAGTATATCAACAGAAACTCACCTTTCTCCATAACAGCCAGGAACGGGTTGGTGAGAGAGGAAGTGATGTCACGGGTCACGACCCCAAAAATAAAACTGCACTTTCCCAAAATTATTACGGAAATTTTGTTTAAATTATAACTTCAATTAAGAAATAAAGACAATAAAATTACAAAAATAAAAAAATACAATAAAAATGTATTAATAAGATTAACATGTGAGGGTTTTTGGTGGAGAGCATTAGGTTTTATTTCTTCCATGCTACACTGACAATAGAAATAGGTTGATTAATTATGAATTATCTGCTTCATCCAGAATTAAAAACTTGTTTCATGTTTTTAGCACACAACAAGGAGGACTTTCTAAAATAAATATATGAAAACTTCATGTTTGGTGAGGAAAACAAATATCAAGTTTAAGAATCTGGAAAGCATCCTGTAAGGTTCCTGTTAGGTTCTGATAAGCTGAGCAGTAAGTTCCAGGAACACACACTAAATGGGATGTTCAGTTCTGATACTGAGTATTATGGACCAAAATATGACCAAGAAAGCTTCAGCTACTCCTTAACTCTGAGGGGAAGCTGCAGAATTTGTAATTTACTCATGTCGGTCCTCAGACTACAAAAACATGTTTGAGACAAAGCAGCAGGTAGAATTTAAATGAGTCAAAGACTGTCTGTTGTGCTCTGTTTGGCCTGGAAAGTCCTTAAAACCTCCTGGCTGCAGCCATCCATCTCTGTCTTCAGCCTCAACAGGGGAAAGATAGATGCATTCAATAAATGTGTTCTTGAGGAATGTGCAGGAAATGATTAAGAGTGATAAATGGGGATGCAGGAATTTGGCAGGACAGTGTTTCATGTGACATCCATTATATCATCATCTGAAGAAAAAAAAATAAACAAAACCGCGCTAGTTGCCACCAGCCGCAGAAAAAATCTGCCTGCCACCGCCGTGTTTGAAGCTGGCACAGAAGTCCTTTTGATGCCGCTTCCTTTGAAAAGCAACTCTGACTATAATAGAAGCTTTATGATTAATGTTTCATCAAATGGAAGACGAGATCTCTTAGCTAATTAGGCAACAAATTGTCACATTTTTAAAAGTCTGAAAGCGCTTTGTGCAAATGTTTTTATCTCGACCTCAACAATTAGTGAGTGAACTACTTATCAGAGAGATTGGATGTAAAACGCAGGCGGCGGCTCCCAGCACCAGGACCTGCTGCACGTCGTCTGCAGCTCAGTTGGCTTCTCTCTGCACATAATCAGGTGCTGTGGGGCCAGATCCAAACCCAGAAAACAAACGGACCTTGTTCCCCCCTCTGTTGTTCAAATGGAGCCTTTGTTGTGCAGGATAGATGCCTAGCAGGGCCCTGTTTGTCACACAGTTACTGTGTTCTGCAGATTGACTGTAAAGAGACCAAATGAAGCCGTAGCACCTTCAGAGGAATCAGCACTTGTAGCACAGAGACTCCTTCAAAGTGAGGATTGTTCTTAGAAACACAAGCCGACTTTCATTGTTCCTTCCTGTTGTCTCCTGTGGTTGTTGTGGTTTTAAGTTTATCAGATGCTGTTTTAGATGCTTTGATTTTTCTGGTGAGCTACATGTAAATAATCAGCTCCAGCCTGATCTTTCTGGGTGGGTGACAGGCGTTCAGAAAACATATTCCCTGCTTCAGTCGTTGGGGAAAGGCAATGCTTCCTGGGGGACATATTAATTCTCCAGCCACATAGCTGGGCCTGATTGATTTAAAGTCTATTCTTAGTTGGCATTTGGCTTAGTGCTAAATGATTTTCAGCTCAAACTGTCTCTCTGCTCTTGCCAGCTTTCCTCTCCTCTGTTTTCTCTCTCTCTCTCTCTCTTTTCCTCATTGGCTTTTTTCCCTCCATCTTTACCATCCTCCTGCACCTCATCCTCTCTGTCCTGCTCCCTAATTAAGTCTCTTTGCCTCTTCCCTGCTCTCCTCCCTCCATCACTCCTAATTCCTGGGTGGAAAAAGCCTGGGCTTGCACTCTGGCTGGCTGAGAACAGCTGCCTCTCCAACTGCTCAAGCATGGACGGAGCTTGTTACAGAGAAAGACAAACTACTTCTTAAGCAGGATGTCACGAGCGCACAACTCTTTCCCAGTCTCTCTTTAGAAGTTCAGAGCAGAAGCAGCTCTGCCAGAGAGCTCCACTTGACTGCCCAAGTTAAGAAGACAAGCAAAGGCCCGCTGTTTGACTTTCTTTACATCAGACTGGTTGGCGCATTTGGGAAAGCTTTGTCTCGTACAGCGTCACAGGATTTGGGGACTTTCATGACTTGAACAGATAATCTATATGAACCTCCAGGAGCTGGAGGAGGTTTCCTCTGGCAGGAAGACCTGCTGCTGACAGAATGACCAAAAAGCATCAGCAAATCCATCTAATCTTCTGTGGAAACGTTTAGTCAAGGCAGGTTTGTGTGTAAAGCACATTTCAGCAACAAGGCAGTTCAAAGTGCTTTACATGATAAAACTATAACCAATAAAGATACAAACAAATGCCATCATCAAAATCATCAAGTATAATTATCAGGCAAATATATTGATCAACAATCCAGATATTATTAATCAGAAGCAGCTGTTAGCAGCTGGGTTTAGTCTTGATTAAACGGAAGTTTGTTCCAGATTCCTGGATGAGTTACATATTTTCATATTTAGCTTTTGTTGTTTTATTTTAGCTCAGAAAAAATAAAATCAATAGAAAATAGTTCTGGCCAGTCATTCACCTGTGGATGTGTCGCGTTAAAGAGTCTTATGAATAAAACTTGTTGCATATTAGCTTTTAACTACAATGTATGGAAGTTATTTCTATAAAATCTTGCATCTTTAAAAAGTGATCATTATTGATTTGACTGGAGGTTTGTCCAGACTAACTCTGATCATGTTATTTAAGAAGGACTGAATTAGACTGTTGTGGTATTTTAAAGAGATTAGACATAATTTTAACTATATTTCAATAAACTAGAAATGATTTAATTTTCTGTAAAAATCCAGAGGGAATTTCAGCTGCAATCTTCAGCTGAAATGCAAAAAATGAGCATGAGCATTAGAAATAAAAGTAAAACTGTCAACTGACCAGCTCTAATGGACAGATATCTATATTAAAAAAGCTCATCATGCTGACATTGAGGCAAAATCCTCCGAAGAGCAAAATATTTGATGAAATTCTGGAAAAGCAAGACAGACCTGGCAGCAACACGATCTGATGCATAAATTATTGATGTACTATGAATGGTTTAGCAGTAAAGTAATTTGTTTGCAAACTTTTAAGATTTACATAAACAGAATCACTGTCAGAGTGACCGGTTTAAAAAGCTTTTCTGAGCTGAAAACGAAAAAAAACATCTACAATTTGAAAAGGTGTTGAGCTGCAAGGATGTGGAAGTATTCAGACTTCCACTATCATGAGGTTTGGGAAGCATTTGAAGTTTTTCCTCGTTTGTTTCTAAAGGATTTTAAAGGATAAAAGTTAGACATATGAAAAGACGTCCTGGGTAGCAAACAGGAAGAGTGGAGGACCAAACAAATACAGAGACAGGATCTGAAGGTCCAACATCTAAAATCCAAGGTGTGCTTGAACGCACCATGAGGTTATGGCTGTGTGGTTGTAAAGAACAGAAGAACTGAGCTGTCTGCACGCTGCAGCACGTCAAACCTCTGCGTTTATGGATCATTATTAACCCAAAATGTTTTAGAGCTGGAGAGATCAGAAAGACCTCAGCATGGACAGCTGATGCTGATGCATCCACTGCTGAGGATGCAGACGATCTTTTAGTCACTGATGTCGGCGCTGTTTTCCAGCAAATGGTCATCGATGAAGTGAAAACCAGACCAGGAGGTCAGAGGTCAGGAGCAGTATGACTGAACTGAAATGACTTTTAAAGAATGACTTTCTAAAGTGCCTTTAGATGAACTGGTTCTATAGACTGTGAATGAAATGAATTGAATGAAGCTTGAATTACATAATTCAAAAATGTGGCTCAAGAACTGAAACTTGAAATACATTATATACATTTTTTTATACACTTTTTCCTATAAGAAAATGTTTTTCTAGGTAAACAAGGTATGACTTTAGTCATAAAGAAAAACTCACGTTGGTCTATTTTTTAAACAGAATTTCATGTCATCAAACTGCTATAAGTCCTTCACCCTGATCAAATGGCTATTAATTAGCAGATTTCACTAAATAATTCGGACTTCTGAAAATAATGATGAGATTCTAATTACTTCATTTGTTGATTTTTCACATCATATTCAGGAAAATACACATAAACTCTTCCTAGCTGCCTCCCTTCATTGTTCTTCTCTACTGGCTGTTTCGTCGCTTGAGGCAACGTGTGTGTGGACACACACTCACGCCATCCATCCTTCATGGTGGAAATGTGTGGAGTCTGTGGGTTAAATGGCAGCAGGTTACAAAACAAAATAGACTCTGATGATATTTAGCTCTGACTCAGAGTCATGACCAGGTCAAGGGTCAAGGTCACACGAGCGCAGAGACACGTGGAGATCCATGTGTCGCGTCGACTCAGGTAGATCCAACTCCAGAATGTGATTTGGTTTCAGGGAGAGAAAGCGCCGAGGAAGGAGCTGCCACTGAACCAGAGGCGCCGCAAATCACATGCATGTGCTGTAGAATATTTTAGCATGATTTTTAATCCACACGCTGTCAGGTGTTCCAGACTTCATGATGATCACAATAACAGTAAAGCTTCTCACAGCATCCATTAGTAATTTATGTCAGTTCTGTCCGGTCCTATGTGGGTCACGTTGAGGCGCTGATTTATGGAAGCTTCCAGCAAAACTTCTTATCTGCCCAGTTTTATTCGTCCATTAGGTTCTCTTTGGCTGTTATTGATGGCTCTGCTGAGATGCATCATTTATGCCACTGCGCCTGACACGAGTATTTTAGATCAGAATCAGTGCAGCGTTTCCCCATCAACAGCCCGTTCTGTTCCGGCCATCCTCTGCATGCAGAGGCTCAGCTTCGGATGGACGGTTTTAGTTTCTGGATGCACACAGCTGATGTGGCTCACCAACATGCAAACAGCTGGTGGACAAACTTTCATTCCCAAATGTGTCTGCAGCGTTTGGTGTCCGAAGTATCAAACGCTTCCATGATTAACGGTGAGAACTGTTTTAATTACAGCCAGTCATAAATTGTCCTTTGAATTTCATCTCATAGATGCTGCAGCAGGAAGGATCTGGGTCTGTCCTCTGTGTCTCCACTAAGAACCGCCGTCCTGTGAACAGCTTCTGTGCAGATTGCGACCTTTGACCTGCTGTGATGATAACCATCTCTTACTGAATTCCAGCAAAGCTAAGAAAATTATTTTGGAAGGAAGGGGACTGAGAGGATAAGATTATTTGATCTTTGAAAAGAAAACTTTCAAACAGATGCAAACCTTTCAACACTTCAGTGTTATTATTGTGCTAAAGAGACGATATTCTTACATTTATGCTTTTGCCTTACAGAAGATACCAATTCTAAATACTTATTTAGAGTTGGTGTGTAATATATTAAAGCATTAGTTTCAAACATGCGTATTAATGTATGTAAATTTTAAGTTAGACACCAATATTCTGGCTGTATTTAATCGTTTGTGGTTCCACTAAATAATGGTATTTATCCTGCTTGTTGTTATGAAACTGGTAACATGGATGGATGATGAGTTTTCTAAATGTCACACACTTCAGATTTAAAATGAGTAAAAATAATGTAATAATAGTTTGTGTTTTCCTGTGAACATTACGTCTCTGTTCCTGGAAAGTCACGCCTCTGCAAAAACTTCAGGCCATGACTGCAGACACAGTATATTGAAACCTCTGACCAGGCAGAAAGCTTGCCCACACTGCAAAGTGAGCAATGTATACAGTATATAAGTGTTTAGAGGCAGTCAGCTGGTGCATGCAGCTAATTCAGCCACCACTGGAGCAGCAAGCTGCTGAAGCAAACCACCAGGGCCGTTTGATAATTGTGCGTGTGCCATCTCTATGCAGCTCTCTGCGGAGCCATTTCCAGGTCTCCACCCTCTCACTCAGCTGGTCAAGGAACTATTAAGTCTCCCATACTGCAGTTCCCCCAACAGAAACAGCTAAGTGTAATGTTTATTCACATCAGCGGATTCGGTTCACGATGGGAGGAGTGTTCCTCAGAGCGGACATGTCCGCCGACAACACCGAGAGTCGCACAGATTCAGGCAGAAAAAGCTGTTTTTTTTCTTTGTTCTTGTCTCATGGGGATCAAGACCTTGAAGCGTTGAATGGCACAAACCCTCCTAAAGCAAGCAGGTTTACTGAAGCAGAGGAGGCTGCCGAGGCGAGCCGGGAATCTATCAACCTCGTCTTTGTCTCCAGCATCACAAAACAGCAGAATTAAGAGCTCTCAAGGCTGAGCAGGAATGAAAAGGAGTTTTATGAAAAGCAGAGGTTGGAGCAGATTTATCCAAGAGCTCTGAACCTTTCATAGAACAAAACAACCAACCATTTTCTTCTCAACGGAAATCAACAGAATGAAGTGATGATGCTTTACAGCTATGCTGCAATGTTTCACTTATTGCAGCAGTTAATTACCCAAACTTTCAGCTGGAGAACAAAGACTGTGTGATGAGCGTCACCGTTCTGTCTCCTTGTGATTCTGTTTACACAACCATTCTAATAAAGGCTGAGATCTGGCTTCAGGGATCCATCCCACTGCCTTCCCCTTTAATAAGACTAGAAGGATGCCAATTATGGACCCTTTGCTGCGGCCTCAACTCCCAGGCCTCCCCATTAAATTGGACGCCTGAGTTGTCGATGTGGACTGCATGTCTACCCGGTGCGGGATTCGTCTTCGGCGAGCCGGCGAGCGGCTTGGAAGGTTAAAGTGAAATGTGTCGTTGATTCATCATCCGCCGTCAGAGTCCGGGGCCTTGAGAGGAATGTGGGATGCAGAGAGAGGAGGTAATGGATCCTTATAAACAGGATTAGGAGGACACAGACAAAGTGGAAGAGGAAGAGAGGAGGAGGAGGTCATCATCTATCACGGTGGAGATGATTTACTGATGATCTGCGCTTGAATGTCTGAATCTATTAGACTGGCCGTGGCGCTGACTTCACATAGAGATGCACTTTATAAAATAAGAACATAGTTTTTCTTTCAGGTTTTTTGTGTGCTGCTGTGAAGGCAGAAGGAATCCAGCTTGTTAGAGGAACTGAGGCTCTGCTGCATAATTCCTCTTTCCACTTACAGAGTTACAGAAACACGATGGCGGCAAAGAAACACAGAAAACCACAGCGGGAACAACGGAGAAGTGCAGTGGCTGGGAAACAGAAGGATCTGACAAGGAATCAAAGAAACTGACTGACTTCCAACTGCTGGGGAGGAGATCAGTGACACGGGAATTTAATCAGGCTTCGATCTTTGAAAGGTTAATGATAGTGGAGGGATTGATTGATTACAAGGTTTATAATAAATTTATCACAATTACGTGCATTTTAACTGAAAAATATATAAGCAAATGTAACAAAATAAGCAACGTTTAATTCTATTCTAACCTTCAAAGTTGAATCATTGAATAATTAGACATAAGAGCTCAGCAACAAATACATTTATTGTTTTTAATCTGTTCCTCAGGTTCTTAACCATCGTATGGGTTCAAGGTGTTTCAGGAACTCCTGATCATTCATGGAGCTTCGATAGAAATGTGGACTGAGGACGATGATATTAACACAAAGCTTCTTTTTACCTCCTCAGTTCCTCCTCCAGCTCCACCAACAGGTTCAGAAACTGAACCGAACCCTCCGGATCCATTTAACAGCTTTAACAACATGAACTGGTTACGTCACATTTACTGCAGTCCAGAAACATAACTTAATCTTTTATTTCTATCTCTCAGTTTGGCTCTGAAGTTGAGTCAAACACAAACCTGAAAGAAACTTTGTCCTTTTGATTTTTTTCAATGAATAAGATTCAAAGCGCAAAACAATAAAATATTTGATCGTTGTTGAAATGAAATCATGCATAAACTCATTAAGAGTGAAAAATCAGTTGAAACATAAAAGAAAATACTGATGTGTGTTATAATGTTGAATAATTCCCAGAGAGTGTCACGGTTCACCCTGGATGCTCCTGCTTTGTTTTATAGCCAAATGGAGAAGGTTTTCTGTCCTTTAACAGCACAATGATTTTTGATTCAGGTCACAACAGCGTGTTGAGCTATTTTACTCCTGGTGAAGGTGACGGTGCTCCGGCGCTGTCCTGAGGCAGCCATGTGCACAACTCGTTTTAATTAGTTTTAACGAGATTTTATCCTGGTCCTGGTTCATGACTCATGCACCGGCGGTCTCATTCTCAAGGACTTACCCATTTTCTTTACAGGATGACCTCAACCCAGGAAACACTTCAGATGACATAATCTGTTTTTAAAACTCCTTTGGTTCATTTATCTGTCCGTTAACAGGATCGCTCTGAAAAAAGATGAAAAGATTCAACAGAGAGGTGGAGCTAGGCTTCACTTACAGGTGATTAACGTCTGAGGAGGAGGAGGCGTCACCTTGAACAAAGCATGGATCTTTAAAGGCAAGAGAAGAGACACAGAACAATTCACAGCAGATCTCACCTCAAGGCACTTTACAGATCAGAAAGTAAACCAAAGCTCCGTCTGTACAATGATAGTAAAGACGTTCAGTTAAAGGTGCTGTTCAATATTTAAAGGACATAAAAAATTTAAGAGAAGAAAATCAAACACCTTAAAAATAGTCAGCCTCTAAATATGTGCCAATATTTTCACTCTTTATATCCTTAAACTGAAAAGGAGAAGCTGCTGTCTGACATGTGCAGATCATGAAACATGGTCACCTCTAAGCTCAGCTTCTCCTCCAGGAGCTGCTGGTCAGTGGAGCCGAGGGAGCTGCTGGGCGAGCAGGGAGGCCGGCCAGAGACAAAACCAATAGAGAAACTCTAAACAGCAGCAGGAAATGAACAGGTAGTCTGTGGAGTGAAGTAAAAATGGGATTAAAACACACAGCACCAACCCCCAGATAAAACATCACAGAAATCTAGACTAGATGCTCCACTTTCAAAAAGTTGTCTCAGTGAAATGGTTTGTGTTTCAGCTAACTGCCTCAAATGAAAACCAAACACATTTAAAGAGGAGCAGCAAAAGCAAATGATCTGGATTAGCAGAGCTTGTTACTACCTGATGATGTCATCCAGGATGTGTGAGTGTGAAATATCGTCTCTGCTGCCTGGAGAGCGCCAGCGTTAGCAAGAGGCTATCAAATAGCAACAGGCAGATTCACACACAGTGAATCTGAATGAAAGGATGAAACTGTAAAACTTTTATTCACAGAAAGTCGCTCCGATGTGGGCAGCCCAGAAAACCTCAGCGGTTAAAGTCAGAGTTCAAACGAAGGACCTTGTGGGCATTAATGTGACACACATGAGAGGAGAAAATGCAAACAGGACAGGAGTTCTGATTGACTCAGTTCAAAGGAACTAATTAAATCTGGGAAAATATGTAAACTTCAAACCCAAAACGAAGCTAAAATTTGTCCATAACCGTCATCATGTTAATTACCATGGACGGTAGAGAAAGACGGGTGAGGGTTCACACCGACTGGTGGTTGTTGGAATCAGATCTTCATCATTCCCTCCGTGCCTCCTGCTCTTCCTCGCCGCTTCCTGTTTATCTTTGGGCTGTAATCCAGGCGTGGCCGGCCCGTCCGGCTGCTCCGATCATCGATTCTCCACTCCTCTGCCTCGGCTGCGTTCAGCAGCAAATCTACACTGATCTACTCTCCAGGCACTTCCAGTTCATCAGTCACCAGGTGTTGCTCTGCTGATAGTTGAAATAACTGTTCTGGACTCTGTTCTGCTCCAGAGCTCCCACATCTCTCCAGCTTCACTGCAGCGTTTCCCACGCAGGTTCAGAGAAACTCCAGCTCAGCTCACAGGGATTCAGTCTGACCTGGAGGTCTGGGTCATCAGCCTGCAGAGCTGCTGCCTCTACGTTTCTACAGTCACTTTAAGTATTTTTATGTTTTATCTACATTTTTAGATTATAAATATAGATGCTGCTCTAAATAAAACAGAAGTGAGACTGAAAGGTTGTAAAAATTCCCCATTAATTCAGATCTTATTTGAGCTTTCATACCCTGAAATATTTTCACATTCTCAGTTTTAAACCACAAGCTTTCACATTTATTTTAAATTTAGATTTTGTTTTTATCTGCCAGACCAACATAAAATACTGTATAATTGGGAGGCGGAAGGAAAATTATACTTTCATATTTTATTTGAAAATATGAAAGCTTCATCCATGACTCAACAACAGCTGCAGTTCTCAGGGGAAAAATCTACCAACTTCCTACGTTAGCAAACTGGACATTTCCCTGCTCTTCTTTGGGGAACATGTTAGTTCAGCAGTCCATTTTATTCCAACTCCAGTCCGTTTAATTCCAACTCCAGTCCATTTTATTCCAACTCCAGTCCGTTTAATTCCAACTCCCGTCCGTTTAATTCCAACTCCGGGACCGTTTAATTCCAACTCCAGTCCGTTTTATTCCAACTCCAGTCCGTTTAATTCCAACTCTAGTCCGTTTTATTCCAACTCCAGTCCGTTTAATTCCAACTCCAGTCCGTTTTATTCCAACTCCAGTCCGTTTAATTCCAACTCCAGTCCGTTTTATTCCAACTCCAGTCCGTTTTATTCCAACTCCAGTCCGTTTAATTCCAACTCCAGGCCGTTTAATTCCAACTCCAGTCCGTTTAATTCCAACTCCAGGCCGTTTAATTCCAACTCCAGTCCGTTTAATTCTAACTCCAGTCCGTTTTATTCCAACTCCAGTCCGTTTTATTCCAACTCCAGTCCGTTTAATTCCAACTCCAGTCCGTTTTATTCCAACTCCAGTCCGTTTTATTCCAACTCCAGTCCGTTTAGGGTTTGGTTAGTTTGACTAACTAACCAAAGTGAGAAAGATGTTCTCTTTGTTCCAAAACTGAAACTCTTCTGAGTCCAGAAACAGAACAACTTGATTTTAAACTGAAATTAAATCACTCAAAATTGAGCTGCATTCATTATTCACATTACTGTATTTCTGAAGGTTATCAGCATAAAGAGGGCCAAATAAAAACACACAGCAAATTTACAATTATGTTCTTATTTGTGTTGAAATTTATGGTTGTAATGTCCTAATTGGTATGAATACTTATGTAAGTCGACCTTTGATTTGTTTCAGATTGGAAATGTTTCCAGGGCTTAACTAGAAAACAGGACAAGCTGAGTGGTTCTGACCGTTCTGAGGAGGCCGTGTCCAAACCTTCCCCAGTGTTCTTCCCCTCCGGCGCTGGACGAAGTGTCGCTGAAAGCCTCAAAGCAGCAGCTGGCATTTCTTCCCAGCAGGAAGCAGAACCTCAGCATGCCAGTGCAGAGAAACAGGGCCGTAATTCTGCTGTAAAATTAAACCGCTGTTTGCTTCTACAGCTTCCACGCCTCCCCTCTGCGCTCCAAAACTCAATTTCACAAAAGTATGAGATATTGATTCCATACTGACGCGGCGATGTCTGAGCTGCTGCATTAGGACTTGGTTAATCTGGATTCTGGAGAGGGAAAAAGTGAATATGGCAGGCATAAACCATAAATCTCCTCCTCCTACTGCAGCTCTGCTGATGCATTAGAGGCATCCAGGTGCAAACATCTCCTCCACTCTGGGTAAAAATGACAAAACTGGTGACGCCTAATAAACAAAAATCGGTAAATATCATGTGGGGGAGTCTTTATGACCCTTACAGAGAGAGAGTGTTTGACCTTAGATAAAAGTCTTTTATATTTGCTGATTCAATCAGTTTTAGTCTCACTGAACTAGAAACACAGAGGCTCATTTTTCCCTTCTTGGCTCAGAACAAACAGATTCAGAAAAACATCACCATGTTTTCAGATGCAAACTTTTAAAATAAATATCTTTTCTGAACATTCACAGTTTGGGTTTTATAATAAAGCAATTAAAACCCAGTTTGGGTTTAAAGCTTTAATTGTAAACATTCTGGGTGCAAAGTGTGAACTTTAACTACACAGAAGTTTAAATAATTCTCTAGGAAATATCCAGAACTGAATCAAGCTGACAGGGAGCGAGCTCAACGTAAATCTGTTCCACCAACCCAACAGAACACAAACGCCGGTTTACAGGCGGCGTGAACAAGTGTCTAATAAAATAAAACCTAAAAAAAGAATTAAGAGACTAACAACAAGGCAGCTTAGTGGGAGACGTGCAGCTCTGCTGGCAAGGTGAGAAGATAAACTGACAAAGGAGGATGGAGAGAGAAGACAAGATATTCACACCCAGGGGCAGATGAGAACGAGGCGGCGACAATTAATGCAGAACAGATAAACTCATTCAACCGCAGGAAGGAGAAGAAGCAGACACTAACTACAAAGGAAACCGTCTTTTCATAGGAAGAAACGTAAAAGAGCAGCAAACGAGTCGAGCAGCAGCCTGAAGAGGTTTGAGCATCGAGGAAAAACTCTCTAGACGTTTCCAGTGGGAGGAGAGCCTGGACGGACAGACGGATAGACAAATTCTGAAAAACATTATATTTCTTCACTGGCAGGAACTACAGTGTTGTCCACATTTGTAGGAAACCTGATAAATAAATGAATATTTTATTACAGTAACATTATCTAACTGTAAACGATCTCACACCCATCGTCTCCCTCAGGAAGGAGACGGGTTCTGGTCCGAAATGTACAGATGGACCCAGAATAAAACCCAAAGACCTGCTGAAGCACCGAACTGCACATCGAACAGGACAAACCGATCAGACCTGAACTGCCTGCATGGCAGCTTATGAAAATATTCTCCTGCTGAACCTCTTCTGGGTTCATATCAGAAAAATGGATGAGAGCAGGTTTGTTGGGCGTTTGGTCGAATGAAATGAGGAAAGAAGCAAACCGTTAAACGAAGCTGGCAGAGAGCAGACTGAGAATAAAACACAACAATGCAATTAAAATGCTAATTAAACAAAACATTTCCAGACTTTACTGTCACTGTTTAAGAGGGAAAACATTTGGATTTTAATATTTTTGCCAAAGTTGTGAAAAAGCTTTACATGAAAATATTTCTATTGTGTGTAACAAGAATCAGAAACTGATCATAAATGAATTTCCTCTCATTGTGAGCATCAGTTTAACTTTGTCACAGCAGAACCGCCCTCCGTCTGGGTGAGCTGGTTCTGCCGCATTCTGCACGCTTCCTACTGGAAAACCTCAAGGAAACGAGCTTTTGATCAAAGTTCGTCACACCTGTGATTTATCTGGCTGTGACACTTCAAAATGTTTGACAAGAAAAAGATCTGTTAGCCAGCCAGCAGTGAAGAGCAGCGAGCCTGACAGCTTTACAAGCTTCCAGATGCAAATGAAGCCAGAGGTTGGTTGTGTGTGCAGGAGCTCATGTGAAATGCTCAGCGACTGCAGGAAGATCAGGTCAGAGGGAGGCAGCCATGTTCCTGGAAACAGACTCCATACTGAAGGTTGACTTCTAAATGTTTCTGTCCTGTCAGTATTGAGATGTTTTCTTCATTCAGAGACAGGAGGAAAAGCTTTTTCTGTCTTCATGAAAGCACCAGGTTGCTGATCTGAGAAGGTTTTAATAGACCCTGGATTATTAAAATATGTTTTTTGTTTGTTTTAGTTTTTGTTTTGTTTTTCAAATATAGTCAGACTGATGAAGATCAACAGTCCTGTGAGGAGGAATCGGCCAAAATCCAGAAAACTATGGCGAGAAACTCATGGAGCGAATCCCAAACATTTGAACCCAATTGTGCAGTTACTCTAAAAATATTTTAAAAAGCACAAAAAGCTTGGTTTTATGTTAGATAGAGAAAGGGCGTAAATCCCATCTCATTATTGAGGGGACCAGAAACAGGAAAGTTTCTTAAGACCAATTTTGGGGTCTTGGCAAAGTTA
>CAEGAG010216937.1:0-15997 GCA_903067065.1 Brachyrhaphis terrabensis
GCTGCACCTGTCTATAAGCCGCACGTGCCTACATACAGACGGTACACAGAAAGAGTTTTCAAAGTTTTAGTAATATATCTTAGCTTTTCTTTCCAAACAGTGCCTGTGACACGGCAGTAACAAAGCAGCAATACGGTAGTAACACAGCACTAACAGGGCTGGTTAAAAAAAACATACCGGTAAAAGTCACTGAGAGCTTCTTAATCTTCCTCTTGAGCACTGAGACTGTGAACTTGCGTCTTCCTCTACACATATATTTCCCCTGTCTCACTCTTACCTTTTCTGCTCGAGCGCCCCTGGTGGCCGTTAGAAAAATGCATAAATAAGCCGCATCATTGTATAAGCCGCAGGGCTGAAAGCGTGAGACAAAAGTCGCAGCTTATAGTCCGGAAATTACGGTATTTTTTTTTTATATATCAGGAGGTTTTAAGTAAATGAATGGTAGACGCTCTAGGAAGTCACAAAATTGTTAGTTATTACAGCAGACTAATGCAACACAAATGTCCTAATCAGCATATAAATGTTTTACTAAAACAACCTTCTTCCTGTGTCATCTCAGTCCCTGGACCTAAATTATATAGACAGGGTGTCATTGAAGGTTTTAACAATAAAGGTGCTTCTTTTTTAATGTGGCATATTTTATCCACTCAACATAAAGATGGGATTTTTTAACATTGTTCAGTGTGAGAAAATCGTTCAACTGTCATTTTATTGAAAACTTTTAAATATTTCATGCAGTGTGTGGATGACACCGTATTTCTAAAGTCAGGACAGGCATGGTAACATACACTCTTCCTGTTTCCCTAACACATTATCTTCACTTTCCTTCCTCTCCTTGATGATCAGCGGGGGATTTAACTCCCTCAAAGGGGGCTTAGCCAGGATCAGAGGGAGTTGGTTACATGCTGAACTAGACCAGAAGAAGGAGCAAATTTAGACAATATCTCATCGCACATCTTCTCTCCTATACACCTCATTCCAGACCTATATTGCATCCACTGAAGTTGCTTCCTTTTTTGTTTGTGTTATTTACAGTTTCTGCTGGATTTCCGTTTATTCATTTAGCTTCCCCTCATAGATAGTGTGTGACCTCTGACCTGGCAGCATATTGTATTCCATAAGCTCCTTGTATGCTGGTAAATCACTGACCTGTAAGAGACAGGATTGGGAAAGATGGACATTCAAGTAATGGTTGGATGGTTTATCACTTTTCACCATTTGGGCTTACTGTGGAATTGACCATATACCGGTTTTGTTTACCTTCATGATGCTCAAACTCTGGCAGAACAACCACTGGTGGTGAATTGTGTCTCTCCTATGGCAGCTGTTAGTATTTACACAATTTTCTTAGTGTAAAGCTGATGAGCACCAACAGCCAACAACCAACTTGTTTAATTACATTAAACCTGGCCGCATTATCAACATCTCAAGAGAGAAACTTAGTGGCGAATAGGGTGAAAACCAAAGCAAGCAGTAGCACATCCAGTAGATTCAGCCAATTATTCTGTTCCCACAGATAGCCATGTCTTTTTTATTGCCTTGATTTGCTAAAACTCCACAAATTATCAAAGACTTGTACTACTGTTGTAAAATGTCTGACAAACTGTAAACTTTTACACAGGAGTGTGTGTGATAAAAATTTGAGTACCACTTTCTTGTAGTTTTAATTGACCCTCATCTTAAGAATGATTCCTCTGAAACCTCTACCTTAGAGTCAAGTGATACCGAAGTTTAGGTTTTATGTGTAGAAACGCTATATTTGATATTTCTGATCATAAGATACTTAATACTTAATTGAAAGACTAGAAATGTAGGTGGGATTTTCTGGAACTGTTCTAACTGGTAAAATCTGTAAAATCTCAAAATCAAAACTGTTATACATACAAATAAATGTTAAGTAATGAATCAGAATTTCATTACTCATTATTATATTTCTGTCTGTATAGACAGAAATATATGCAGGTGAGAGGATACGGTCATTAACCCAAAAGACAAATTCAATCGCTGAAAACCAGAGATGTGCAGAAACTTAATTCCTTTAAATCAGAACTGAAATAATTAATATTTCCTGAAGCTTTTTTTTTTTTTAGATTAACATTTGCATGTTTGTTTTTAAAATTGCCAACCTTATTGTTGGTTTAGAAAGTAAGGAAAGTTCTCTTCATAAAAAGACCTTTAATAACTCTGTAGACTGTAAATGATTTCCACTTAAATTTCTTTACTTTGTTACTTTAATGTCTTTGAATCATCTGCCAAAGAAACAAGCTGATTGAAAAGTCTCATTTAGCTCTAACTAGACACAATTTTACTGCATTGTATGAACAAATAGTGGAAAAAATACACACAGGCCATTTTCAGGCAATTGATTTATCAACCTCTACTTGCTAAAGTAGTTATGAAGTTGCTGCACATGAAATGAAAAGCCTGCAGATGTTGTAATTTAGCCAAGCAAGGATGTTGCGGAAGGCGACAGTAAACAAGAGGCGGCTAGCTTGTAAAATCACAACAAGGAATCCAGGTGACATTTTGATTGGTTGTTTTCTAATGACTGGATTAATATGTAGAGTGTGTTCCTCCAGTTCAGAGCTGAGCTCTGCTCACTCTCTCTCAAACACACACACAACACACAGAGTGTAGTTTTTTTGTGCTCAAGTATTGTGATGCGGTGCATAATAACACGAGTAGTGTAATGTTTAAGGAGCCTTGTCAAACATCTGGAGTTTAACAGCGCTGTCGCAGGCAATTAAAGAACATCATGTCACGTCTTTGATTTGTATGCAGCCAGCGCCACGCATCTGCTGTCAGGAAACCTTCACAGACTCACTCACGCTTCTCCTGTGAACTGACTTCTAGGTTCACGGACCTGTTAGACTCCTGTGGGAAGGTGGATCTGGCTGTGCTCTCCCCTTCGAAGAAGGAGTACTGGTCCATGCTGGCTTACAACCGGGCTAAACTCTGCAACATCCTCTTCAGCAACGAGCTACACCGGCGTCTTTCACCTCATGGTGTGACCTCCAATGCATTGCATCCTGGGAACATGATGTACACCTCCATTCATAAGAGCTGGTGGCTGATGACCTTTCTGTTTACTCTGGCCAGACCTTTCACCAAGTCTATGGTAAGGAAGCAACTCAGAAAGTGTTTGATCACCATGAATCTGCACAAATGCCTGCTGAGTGGACTGCAGTGTATTAGTTTCATGCGATTAGACTCAGTTCTGACTGAGCATGTATTTCTTTTGACACACTCTTTGGGGAAAGAACAGGAACCGGATGGAAATGAGTCACTCCACTGTGATGTTGGCTTTCATAGATAGAGCTGCAGTTTCTCCTGTCACTGTTTGTTTAAGATCTGCTCTCTTAGATAACACCAGATCTAATGAACTACAACATCTAGACAAAAGTGAATGTATTTCACAATTTGTGCATTCTTGTTCCTAAAGTCTAAAAGTGTCTAACAAAGTTGTTTTGATTTTAATATCACCTGCCCACTTGGGTAACCTTCTATGAGTGTTTTTCCACATTTGCCATTTGATTTGCTTTGTAAATACTTGTTGAAAGCCAAGACACATTGAACACATGATGTCATAAAGCACAGTTTTGTTTTGAGACACAGAGAAGTTGCTAGTTGCCATGCCAGAGGGACCTGTTCTTTATTTCATCAGATTACAACTTTAATTTAGAAGCAGCTGTAAAACTAGATCCCCCTCAGAAAATTGACACTTCACTTGGATGGTTGTTGCAGTTATTGGACCCCTGTGCTTCTGGGAGTTTTGTTTTTGGGTCAAGCGCTCCTTGTAGGGTCATTGTCTGCTCAGGGAAAGAGCTGAAACTGTTGCAGGAGGTGAAGTATTGCCTCCAAAATGAAACTACAGCATAAGTGCTTGACTTTTGCTCATCTGGAGTTACACAAACAGATTACAGTTTTTCCACAGAGCTGCACAATTGAGAAGAAAACCAACCCGGACAAACTAGGATGGGAGGAAAATATTATGACAAACTTCAATGTTTGATATTAATCTTGGTTTACACTGAGGTAAGGCTGGTGCATGTGTCTGCAAGCATAGATTATAAATACTGAGTAATGAAAAACGTCAATTATTTTGAACAGTGTCTTACTTTATTAAGCTGCTTGGGAATATTTCAGGTTGTAAAATACATATAATCATGATAAGGAAACTAAATTTAAATGTTCCTTTGCTGTTATAAAGGTAGTATTGTTTTAAAACTACAGTTAACAAGCTATAATCAACATGTCTGTAAAGCAGAGGGTTGCAGGTTGGCAACAGTTAGACGTACGGGCTGTTATTAGCTTCTACAACTTACTCCTTTACTAAACTGGAAAATGGATAAAGAAGATATTCTGCTTGAAAAATAAATGTGTTGCTTGTTTATTCTCCAGTTTTGCTAATTCCATGGATGAAAACAAACTAACAATGACTGGAGACGCTCCAATCCTGAATTTTTGGGTTTAAATCCCAATTTACAAATCTAAATATCTACTCACAAGAATGTTGTCCAATCCTGAGCATTTTACGTAAACGCTAAAGGTTTTTTGAGCCATAGTGTTTGACACATATACGACAAATGCCTCACGATCTTTGTTGGGTATACAGCTTTAATTCAGTTCCTTCTATAAAAGCACATTAATTATTTAAGTACAGTTCTACACAGTTTTCAACAACTTTTTCTAAAAATGATTACAGTTTACACCATAGCCTTGCTAACACTAACAGCAATCTCCATATAATTTCTAGATTACAAAACCTAGTGTCAAAGTCTTCCAAACATTTCTAAGTCCAACTTTTACTGATGTTGAAAGTTCGGTAAAATTAAATTGTTCAACTTATTTTAATCACAGGTATCCCTCCTGTTGTCTACTGAAACTCCCTGCTGCTCCTCAGCAGATGTCTGGAGTTTTCTCCTCAATTATTATGCATTAAAATGCTGACGTGGCATTTCCTTAGCAGTGGTGTAAGGAATAGTAAACATAACTCGAAGCAAAGCTGTCCAAAGTAGGTATTAGTAGCTTAAAGGTTGGAGATATTGTCCACTGACATTAAGATGGTTTTTCTTAATTTAAAGGTGAACCAAGGACATGACTGATCAAAGTGTTTGGACCTACTTGAAGAATATTTTGATCCTTCACTGTAACAATTCAAAATAACTTCAACTAACCTAAATGTTTACACACAGCACATAACAAAAGTCTTGTATTTTCTGATTTAAAACACTTAAATCCTGCAATCGGACACTCGCTCTGCACACCGCAGGCTTTTCACTCACTCCGGCCTTCTATTGATATATTTGAATAATTTTTCTTTCATTTTGCTCTTTATGAGATTGCTATGTGTATTTTATTTACAACATTTTTTAAACTATCAGCCTAAACTTCCAGAATAAAACACGTAGAAATATTACCTCTGGTATCGCAACACTTTGCTGTCTGGATCTCTGTATGGATTGGTTACCTGAGCCCAATATCTAATCCAAGAACGTCATCAGAATCTGGTGAATAAAGCTAGCCCTATCGCTTACAGTAAATAAATGTGGATAATATTACTGTAACTATAATAGCGGTAACTCTTTATCATTTTACCTGTATAATAATATACATACAGTAATTATATGTAGCTGTAATAATCCATATGTTGTAGTTTTTGACATTAAATTGAGCTTTGGCCCTGTGATGGATTGGTGCCCTGCATCTTGCCTAATGATTCCCAGAGATAGGAACTAGTCCCCTCACAACCCGCAAGAATAAGAGGGTATAGACAACAGATGAATGGATGAAAATGTACTTTTTTGTTGCAAATAAGATCAATTAGATTATGTATCATATTTCAATAAATTTTTTTGTGTAGATGTTGCGATACTATAAATCTTTGGTGTTTGACTCAAGGTTGTCATGCCTTTTTGGAAGGTAGACTGAAAAAATGTTAACCCTCAAATTTAGAATATGTTGGATGATTTCCTCCAATAACGCTGAAATGTTTTCTGAGGTTAGTCAAACAGTTATGAGTTCACATGTTCATATAGAGCTTTGTATGATTTGTGTTCACTTTTGGGGCAGTTTTCTTTACAACTTTTTCTTTATGAGAAATAGGTGATGTGAAGTGTCAGAGTTAACATCGCCAAACACTTTGTGTTTGATTTATAAGATCCAGATCTGTGATTCATCCAACACTGTACCCTTTAGGCTTCACAGCCTTTTAATATATTCTTTACTTTGACAATTACATCTTTCCATTAGCTGTTCTTCATACTTTATCAGTTTGGTGTTTTCACTGAAGTGAAAATGTGACGTGTTGAAAGGCGGCGCAGCGGAGTTTTAGTGAAGCGTTGTTCTGATCCATCATGTTTGACAGACGCAGGGCCTCGGGCCGTCATTCGTCTCTCCGCCTTTTGACACAGGATGAGAGATGAGAGGAGCCGCTCCTCGGCACCAAATGCCAAGCTGATCGTTTCTTTGACTATATTTATTGTAAATCACTCTTTTTCACTCCTCCCTCTTTTTTTTTTTTGGTATTTCCATCTAGTTTCAGCCTTAAAATCTGTCCTCTGTGAATTGAAGAGTGCTCAAACTTTGTTAAACAAGTGCTCCGACATTTTGGATTCATGCACACAGATGCAATTAGCATAACCTTTTTTTTTTCTCTTTCTCCTCCAGAACGGGGCGGTGGCTTTTCTTATGTCTCGTTAATTAAACCAAGTGCACATGTTGGTAAATATTACAGGACAAAGGTGGAGCTAGTAATTAAATTCTGGTATGCTGACACAGCTATTAGCTAAAATCCATGTCTGATAAAGGCCACACACAGGCTCACGCATGCAGATACACAGGCACACCCTTAAGCCGAACATTTGCTCTTATTTAAATCTCGGGCTTGATAAGGCCACTGAAAGTGTATCCTCTTTAAAATCCCACTCCTCACTGCTTCTGCCCCCACATTAAGGGCTTAATAAAACAGTGATATTATTTCAGTTATTGGTTGCAGGGATATGAAGATGGTATCGCTTTAATTGCTTGCGTACGCTTGCGGGATCCACGGAGATTGTTCAGGGATGCAAACATAAGCAGAAAGTCGACTCCAAAAAAACAATCACAGGGCCCCCGTGTGTGTTCTTGCGCAAATAACCAGCCTCTCATTTAAAGCACAGGTTTGATTTATAGGAGCTCAGGTGGAGAGATATACAGTTTAGTTTCTTCACACAGATAGGCACACATGAAGGAAGACAGCCGTGGTGAGATAAATGGGACACCTGGAGTGGTCCTCTGTATTTGATTTGATTGTAATAAAGGTGATGAGAGATGGTGACTCACTGCCATCCTCTCTGATTAATTATTTTTTATAAACTCTTCAACAACTCACTTTAAAGTTTTTGATTTTGCTCAAATATCACCAAAATATACAACTTGTACTCTGGATTCTTAAGAGAAAGAAAGTTCTCTATTAGCAGAGAGCACAGCCCACTCTTTTTATGATCTACAGAGATGATTTCATTTTGCTGAGTTGAGAAAGGCATCTATAAAGAGCCATGACATTTTAATCAGCCAAACTATCTCTCACTAACATCATGTTCCCCTCCCTGTGCCTTGATCTACTTATCAGAGATTGTGAGACCAGGCCTTTAACATTTCTTTTTTTCTTCTATTCTGTTCTTTTCTTTCCTTTTCCATTTTTTTAAATTCAGCATGTTTAGAGTGGGAGTTTTCCATGTGCCACTTGCTGTGTTTATCAGTATGCAAAGATCTGGCCTGCAATGGGAGTGTATATGAGCATCAAAACCGGCGAGAACAAGACATAGAAGGGAAATTTTCATTTTTGATTTAAACCCAGTGGATTTTGGTTGATGCGGCTACGGCGCCTTGCATTTTTTGATATTGCAATTTCAAACTTCCACCTATTTTATGGTGCTTTTATGTGACAGACTAACACAAAGTAACATGTAATTGTCAAGTGCCTATATATTTTTTTCTTCTCGTATCACCCTGTATTTAGCCTCATCTTCCCTTCATCTCTGATCAGCCATTTTGTGTTGCATTCCCGCAGCATGATGCTGGCACTGCCATGTTTAACACTGAGGGTTCAGTGCATGTTTTTGTATTTTGATTTTCTCACCAGGAAGCAGAAATAGAAACACAAACAACAAATGGTTGTTTGAGTTTTAAAGTATTAAATTAAAATGCTTAAACTTAACTCACATATTTCAAAGAGAAATTAAGTTATCAAATTGTTTTACATTAAAAAAATGTTGTAAACCTTTATCATGTTTACTTCACAATTATCTGGTCACATTAGATCTGTTTGAACTACACTGAAATTTGAGACTGTGACGTGGCAAAATGTAAAAGTAAAATAAAATCAGTGATAGCCTTGACTGTGTTTGATCTTGCAGTGTGAGATCAGGAGTAAGTTGTGCACTTTGAACCAAAAGTCTGGACTCACATTTAAACAGCACATAATGAATTTCTGTGACTGTTGCAATTATTAGTTGGGCTGTAACCTTTGTGAGGTTGTCACCATGGTGTCGTGCTGGATCACTGACCCTGTGACATTTTGTTGACTGACTGATTGCTCCCTCGTGATCAGTGTACCCTCAGGCTTCGAGCAGCTGGCCTCAGCCCACGCTCATCAAATCTATATTTTAACTATAGGCACAGATAATGCTGAGCAGCATGAAGATGTGCGTGGGCAGTGCCTTCAGTATCTCATCATGCAGTTATAATGGTTCGAGTGAGAAAGGGGAACGATTTGTGGGCACACACCTGAGTAGCTCTGCCAGTCCCTAAGGGGCTGGTTTCATCAACGCTCTCTTGCCTTGTCCCTATGCTTCCTAGTGTTTTAGTGTGATTATTTCACCCAGGATCCTGCCTCGGGCTCCCAGCCACCTTTTTACATATGCACGGACTGAACTTTTGACCAGCCACCAGCAGACACGGCTGCCTTAGAGAAAGAGGGTTTCGGGTCGAAGATGTGGGATTTACCAGCGCCTCCTGCACTGAGCCTTTCTGGCTGTGATCAGGAGCTCAGTCCTGCACCTCAGGGGTTAAACCCTCAGACGACTCCTGCGAGTGAGACATCAGCATTAACATACTGTATAACAGACGTACAATGAAGCGCTTCAGTATCGGTTTCCCTCTTGCAGACAGACATAAGGTTAGATGTTCTATCCTCTGTCTGCTGTGCACCTTAGTTCCCTGGGTGTAAGTATGCATGCTCTGCTCAGCCATGTGGAAACAAAGAGGAGCAGAGGTCCCAGTCTCCCACCACCCCTCCGCTTCTTCTCTGCAGGGTTAGATGAGCTGCCAGGCTGTTGTAATAGAGTCCTTTTGGATGATTAGGAGCTACACAGAAGGGGGTCAGCTTCCAGCCTGGCTGGAAACACCGCGTTGGCTTCTCATCAGTGGTGGAGATAGATTGCTTCATAATCGCACACAAAATGATCTTCTCTGATTTCCATGTTTTGAACCACTTTTCAGGAACGTTCCAATATTAATAAGATTTTCCTACCAGACGTTTCCTGCTGGGCTGTTTCAGAATGTCAGGAGAAAACCTCCTTATATTAGAGACAGAGGTAGTGCCAGGAGGAGTGAAAGACGTGACGGTGCACTGTTGGATTTAAGAATACAATCCCATTTGGCTGTATTGACATGTGTGTTTCTGCCCAATCCTGTTACCAGGATTATTGTGTACGGAGATACCATTTCATTAAGAAAACACACAGACACAGCCCCAAACGCGCACACGCACTCACACGCACGCGAGCATGCACTCACACACACAGGGTGGGTGAACAAAGATGGCCTGAGGCCTGGTTATTCGGTCCATTGCACAGGAAAACTGTGTAAATGGTTTATTGTGGATGAGTTGATGTGATGGAAAGCGTGTCTGGATCAATAAAGAACCAATCAAACGCTGACAGTCCGCTACTGTATGCAGTCAGTCATTCATCCCTCGTGCCTGCGCGCAGTTATACAACACGAGTGTGAAGGGGGCACGAACAATATCCCTGCTGAAAATGGGTGACGTCGAAGCGGAAAACAGTCATTTTTCACCAAACTTTTTTGCTTCCGAAGTTCTTGTTTTCAGCTGCTGGTTACTGCAAAATTTATGTTGCACCCCTTCCTGTTTGTGACATACTGCACAGGTCCTTCTCAGGAATTTAGAAAATAATTGAAAATATATTTCTTTGCTTAAATTCAAAAAGTGGAACTCGAATTTATTAGAAACGTGGTGATGTAGTTCAACCATTTAGTTCAGGAAATGTATGAACAGCCAGCTTAAATACGCATATAAACAGAAACATGATTAAACATAAATCAGTACAATTCATGAACTCAATCAAAAGAAAAAGTATAATTTAAAATAAAAGGAATATGAAATGAGCTCAGGAACACACAATCACTCTGTTTCAAGTGGAAGGAATGCTCAACATTTTCCCCAAGTTCTGTATTTACTGAATTTTACTTTTTTGTTTTGCTTTCTTAATGACTTCATGGATAACTGTGAAGTCAGCAGTCCTATCCATGAAAAGAGGGTCATATTATAGCATTTCTGTCTTAATAATTCCTTCTCTTTGTTGTGTGTGTTATACTACATCTTTTAGTCTGAAATACTGGAGTTTGGATTTTTATTAGCTGTGAGCTGTAATCATTAAAATGTACAAAAATTATGATCTTTCTATCAAGAAGGATTGTAAAGGGAGAAAAAAAAAGTAATGCCTTATGCTCCACCTTTTCTGAACGCCTCTGGGAGACCATTAGGAAGTCTCCCCAACAGGTGATGCCCGAGTCTGGACTGAGTCTGAGTCGGGGTTTGCCTAAATTACCCTAGAGCCACAGGTCAGAACCAACTAGACGCTCGTTTCCAGAGTGCTGTCTCTCTAATGGAAGGGATCAGAACAGACCAAAGAACCAGAAACTGACCTGACCAGAGAGACATCCCTTCCCACTTACCCTGTACTCTTTCTTTAGAGCGTCTGAACCCGCTGAGGGGAGAAATATGAAACCTATCACCTCAGTGTCACTCCGCTAGCAGCTCTGCTTTCTTACCACTGACCCTCACAATTTGACACACAGACACACACGCCATCACACACGCACACAACACCCCCTCCGCTCTTTGTTGTGACACAGAGCTGATGGACTATTTTTCAAATTGATTTCAAAAATGTACATAAGCAGCCGATCCCCTAGCCCAGATTACCTATTGATTTTTAATATGAAAAGCTCATTATATAAGCAGGAACTGCAACACAAAAAGCTAGCCAACCTTTGCATAAATCCTTTAATTGAATTTCCAGAGCCCGTGGTTCTACATTTTTTAATTAAATCCATTTCTTTTTTTAAGGGTTGCCGTGTAATTTGCATGCTGTGAAGTGGGTGCTGTCCCAGATAAAGTGCCATTGATCCTTATTAAGGCTCACCTCTGGGCTCGCTGAAAACCAACCGCAGAAATTAAATGTGCTCATGGTGCATACACTTATTGCCCGCATGATAGGATTAGAGGCAGAGAGACAGAGGGCGGGGGGATGGAGGGGGTGATAGAGATGGAGAGAGAAGGAGTGATGGGGAAAGAGTTGGGGGAGAGCAGGAGGAGGATGGGGGCTTATTATTAATAGTTGTTCATATTAATGTAATATTTCACCTGTCCTCCTGTGGGATGAGATTGTTAATAAATACAGCTTGACTTAGGTATTATTTGGGTTTCTCCGGGTGGTCTGTCAGTGGTTGCTGTGATTTTTAGATTTGTAGGTAGCATTTAAATGATATATCTCCTTCCGTGTCTGCGTTTCTTTCTTTTTTTTTTTACTTAAATCAGTTTTCTAGAAATACATGCCTGCCCTTGTCTATAGATTTTTTATAATGAGAACAAGTGCACTTGATGGTATGAACATGATCATATCTCTGTGATGCTGAGAAGGTCACGATCTGCAGTCTGTCTAAGGAGAGTCTGTTTAACTACCTATTTAGAGATTAGATGATGCTCAATTTTCTTGTCCGTACCCTCTTTAGCATCCGCCAGCGTAGGATGTGTGCGCTTGAAGGCGACAGTGATTTTTATCCCATGTTTGTTCTACCCAGATAGCCGGCTATAGAAGTGGGCCGCTCCTCTGCTGTCGTCCTGCGCGCCCGTATGGAGACGGCGGAGCGAATCAATAAGGATTAACCTCTGACCTCAGCCACATACTTATAGCCCAGTCGCTGTTGCACACACATCTCTCATCAGTTTCACTTAAACAGTGAGCTTCACTCAATAAGGCGCAACACGCTAATTCATTTCAAAGATGGAGAGGCCCCTATCACAGACCTCTCTTTTACCAGAAGCTTAAACACACATACACACACAAGCACACAGGAAAATTACCATGAGGAATATGTAACTGTCACAATTGTGTATCTACAAAGTGCTCATCTTGCCTGACTCCAGCAGTTCTATTTGATTAATTTATTGAAGAGATAATTAAATAAGTAGGTTTTATGATAATATGGTGTTATGGTGGGTGTCTATATTTATTTCACCATACCAGGAATCTTTACCTTAACTCTATTTGATTTATCTTTGAACAATTGATTAATCATTTATCATTAAATGTTCTAATTTAATTCCTCTTGATCAGCTAATTAAAAGGGCAACAGACACGGGTTTTCCATTAACTAGTCATTATGAAGTTAATGTTGTTTGCAGTCTAATGGTTATAGAAAAATGACACCATCCACTTCCTGATTGGTTACTGATAGACCCCAAAACTCCCTCTTCCTTTTTGTTTTTTATTCTTTTCCGCAAAGTCTGAGAGGGAATCAGAGGGGTGAATTTGCAACAGAATGCGATTGTATCTCCAATTAGGCAACCAAACGCATAACACATTTTTCTTGGCTTTCAAGTTAAGTCTGGTTTATTTGTATAGCTCATTTCAGCAATAGTCCTGTTCAAAGTGCGTTTTCGTGCAAACAAATATACAAATATAACCTGAGGCAGTACAAAATCTGCCTTAAAATGATAATTTTAGATAATAATTAAAAGACGCTGTCCAAAACAATGTGTCCCTTTGTAAACTAATTTCTATTAAATGATTACTCAAGAAATCACTTAGATGCCCTGATCTAATAAAATTCAAGAATATTTGAAAAAATCATTTAAATCTGTCAGTCTGGAAATGGTTACACACATTTGGAGTTAAGATTACCACAATTAGAGCCTTTATCCACAAAAATATGGAACAGTGGTGAACCTTCCCTGGAGTGACAGGCTTAGCAAAATTAATCTAAGAGTGCATCACCACCAACTAGTCCAGGAGGTCACAAATGAACCCAAACTGCTCTTTGTATTTCCTCAGGTTATCTGTCTTTGTTATTAAAATTTGTTTGATCTGAAGCAGTATATTTTATTCCACATATATTTCTACAAGTTAGCCTTAGTATGCTGCTCCAACATGACAGTGTTACACGAAACTCACATTATGCTTTGTTTCTAAAGAGATCTTAATTGAGATATATGTTTTCCATCCTAAGTAAAGTCAAGCTTTGCTCCTGTCAGTCAGGTTCCATGTCAGTGGAATTACTATTCTAATGTTGGGATATTTACCATTTGTTTTGATATGACTTGTTGATTATTACATATTTCAATGCACTTACACTTAAAAGTGTCTAGATTATTATACTGTTTTGGCTCTCATAAACAGAAAAGCAAGCAAGTGATTTTTATAAACTGGTTGAACAAAACAATTTTGCATGGCTCAATGAAGATAAAATTGAGGCATTGGGAGTTGAATTTAGATGACCTTGATGTTAATTAAAAAAAAATTCATTGAAGCACTTTCTGTAGAAAATATGAGGATATCTTGGGTTTGGATGCATAACTTTCTTTAATGTTCAATATTTGTATATTTTTCCTTTTCCCTCTTGAGTCATTGACTTTGGTTGAGCGATTTGATTGGTATATCTTTATACTTTTGTACATAAGAATGTAAAAATGTGTGTGTATGTCTTTGCGTGTTTGTGTTGAGCTGTGCAGTGTCAGCAGAATATGCTTCAAGTATTGACCCATGAATGTCCTCTGCTCTCACTGGCTCTTGTCCCTAACTTGTCATCTCTCTTCTGCTTCTTTACGCCATGAATATCTTCTTAGTTAGATCCTTGTTAATTGATCTCTTCCCATTTTAGACACTTGAAAATTTTTTATACTGTTTTGCTCTCTTTAGTATCCACTAACATAGCATGTTGGCTGTGCAGACTTATGTAGTACGTCTGCATTTTTGTGAACCTATTTAGCTTCACACACTTTACATTTAAACACTTAGGTCTGAAAGGGGTTATAGAAGTGAATCACCTCGGTTATGCATATTGTTGTACCTAGGAGCCTCAGCTGTGCTTTTAACCTACAAACAGGTTCACATAAAACTAATCACCAGCAATAAGGGAGGTCAAATAACTCACTGCAGCAAGTCTTTTCCCTCATGGGACAGGCCTAAATTTGAAGAAGGTTTCCCCTCTCCTTCCTCCAATTGTCCGAATGCAGTGATGTATTTCTTTTCATTGTTATTTGTTTTCTGTCTTGCCCTTCAAATTCTGACATAACTCATACTTTGCTCCAAATTTGTCTGTTTTGCTGCATCTCTCTGATATGAACAGAACCAGCTGTATCTGCTCACTGAGGTGTGGCTGGGTACTGGCCAGAAACTAAAGGGGTTGATTTCCCTCATTTCATTTCATAATCTAATCAATCAGACTAATACAGCTTGGTTCCTTTTCTGTTTTCCACTAAGCAACCATGCATACATATTTACACCCACACACAAACTCACAGCACACGTCCTAAATGCCTGTAAAGCGGGTTCTTCCAGAAGTGGGGACCCCCCTTCCATCCTCCCCAAGGGGGTTAGACCACTCCATGTGTTATTGATTGCATCGCTGTTGCATGTTGTGCTCAATCATGCGCTCCATGCGTCTAACGTTGTCCTCTCCCACCTGGCCCATTAGATTAAGCTAATGCATTCAGCCATTGATTGTTCATTACACTCAGACCTGATCAGCCAATCGTCTACCTGGTTTGACTCCACTTGACCGGTGAACCCTGGCTCCTGTGTCATATCGCCAGCTCTAATGCGATAAACACACACACATGCAGCTCACAGCTCTGTCTGGTGTGTGTCATTGGTTCTGCGGGCAGCAGTTCAGCCGGGTTCTATACCTGTATCATATTCGATACTAATAATGTTTTCAAACATTTCCTAATCTCATGCAACAGAAAGCTATAGATCGGATCACGGAATATGGCACTGTTGCTCCTGCCGTGTAATTCCTCCCTAAAGATGTCGCAGTGAAAGACAGACATAAGAAATATTCTCCTACTTCTAACTTAATTTTCTTCAGCTTTATTTTCAACCTGCTTTAGTTTTAAACTTTACTTAATTTTCTTCATCAGTCCTATTTTTTTCTTTCTTCAATTATTACTTATTGTCATCAGTGTTTCCATATTGCGTTTACTTTTGACCATCGAAAGGTTTGTTGTTATTATAAAACAACAATTTTACAGAAATGCTTTCAGTTGATTTATTATGCAAAAATGTTTAGTGGAGAAAGAGTTTGACTTGGAGAAAAAGGCAATAAAACATTAATCTGTAATTTGTTTTATTGCTTTTAACTTTAGGAAATTCAACCTTTCTTCAAACTCTTACGAAACAACAGATTTTAAATAAACAAAGCTTGAGTGAGCTTAGCTGCTAATTTGTCATTGTTAAAAATGATACACGTAATCGTAATTAATTTGCCTAGACAGCTGGAAAAAAACAATCTCGGAGCATTTAAGTTAAGGGTTCTGCCGTGTGAAAGCACCTGTTGTGTTCAACTATATACTAGTGAGTTATTATCAAGAATAGTAGATCAATTCTGTATTTTGTTGAGGAGCTTCACTTTTTAAAAAATAACTGACAGTAGTCTGAATCAAAATCTCTTCCGACCTTTCCAAATTTATCTTTGGGGTATTCTCTGAAAA
>CAEGAG010216993.1:0-72974 GCA_903067065.1 Brachyrhaphis terrabensis
CATTAACAAAGACACAGCGGGACGGATAATCCGGGAAATGATGAACAGGGAGATTCTGACTAAAACTACCTTAATGACGGACAAATTCTGGGATTTATTATGAGTCTCTGCTTATTTCCAGGCCCAAAAGAGCAACTTTACGTTGAAAAACGAGCCCAAAAAGGCGCAACCTGCAACTCATTAAATGTGCAAGCGTCTTAAAAAAAAAAAAAAAGCCTAAAGCCGCTTATAATAATCGGACTTGGCGACAAAAACTTTAAATATTTCCTGTTTTTCCACCAACAAAATGCGTATCTCCCTCCATTGTTTACATTTCTGTCGCATAGAGACGTCAGTCACTCGACAAGACAATACAATTAAATAACAAAAGAAGGTAGTAACGCAAAGTGATTTTGATAAGTAACTTTAGTCTGACTACTGGATTTGAAATAGCAACGCGTTAGATTACTCGTTACTGAAAAAAGTGGTCCGATGTCAATCTTAGTATTACAACACTGTTTAAGGACGCAGCCCTCCGTCTCCAACTCCGAACCAGCGGCTCTATTTCCCTCCTGTACTCTCGGATCGACAGCCCTCAACTTAAAAGCTGCATCATATGAGTTTGAAGAAATTTCTCCTTCGTGCCTGCTCCTAGCACATGCTAGCAGCAGGCCGAAAATTAGCACTTTCTTCTTTGATTTCTAATTTGGACTTCCAATGATTCACTTCCTGCTAAAGCGCCCCCTGGCGGTTGAAGAAAAATACACAGAAAAGCTGCACCGCATGGTTCAAAGTGTAGGAAAAAAGTAGCGGCTTATGGTATATTAAAATACTCTCTGGTATTGTTCAGGGGGCCGGACCAAATGTGGAGGCGGGCCGTAGTTTGGGGACCACTGTGATAGACCATCACAAAAAATAAACACTAGCATGTGCTGTTGAAAGTGACCAAAAAACTCAACAAAATTCAGACTTTCGCTTGCGAAAACCCCCTATAGCAGGACGATGTACCTACTACAGTAAAGTCCGGCAAACCTTCAATGACAGACATTTTAGTGTTGTCGCTGTAGCCTTTTGGAATGCATCCAGCTATTGATTTTGGATGTTTTCATTGGTCAAAAAAGGTACATTTCCTCTCATGACCAAAAATATGTCTAGGCCGACTGGATTTATGTTGATTTAACTGGATGTAGAATATAATGACAATATCATGTCCCCTTTTTCAAGGGGACATGATATCGTCATGTCTCCATATTTATGTGTCCCCTTTTTCAAGACAACTTCAACTCACGGATCTAGCAGGTATTCAGTAAAACCGCCAAACCCTGTCTTTAACTTGAAAGCACTGAGTGCTAAACATTGCTTGGCAGCGGGATTTGGACTTTTTCCGCTTCCGGTTCAAAACTAGGCAACTTCCAAATACAGTTAGAATAGCTCCAATGACTTATGAAAGATATCCTTATGGAGTATGTAATAGTTACATAGGGAAAAGTTTTCCATTTTGATGGGTGCAGGAACGTGCCAAGTGGCAGTCATGTTTGGGTATTTTCTTATAGGGTGACTGTTGTCCACTGGATTTTTAAATTACACATACACCCAAACTGTTGCACCAGCCAGTTTCCCGTAGAGAAGGTAAACAGCTGATGCTACCCTTCAGCTGTGGGGTAAACACAGGGACTTCCACGACTCCTGCCACAGAAATAGCCTCTGGAACAGTTCTTGTTACTGTATGTGCACTAGCTTGGTGGGAGGATTCAGATTGAAATCTGAGCTCCTGTAAATACCTCTTCTCAAAATGAAACTATAGAAGGGTTTTCTCCCGCGCGTTGAAAGTTAAATGACATATGTGTTGGTGCCCCCTGAATGTGGAGACAGATCAGTGTTATGTATAAAAGGATGAGCTTGGAGACCTGCTATGAAGCTGGACAGGAAGCGAGGCGGGCTGACCGAGACTATTTGCTGATAGCACAGGTTGTTCTGCATGGGAGGAGATGAGTAAATGTTTGGACATTGTTGCTGGGTAGGAATTAAGGGAATGTGAACTCTGCTGTGGTAAAAGCTGCTGGGTTGGTTTCAGTCTCTGGGTCCCAGGCAACTTCTGGAAGCCCTATGTATGATGAGTTTATTGTTCTCCTAAATTTCAGCCTTAAATTGGGGCTGCGGAGGTCTGTCATGTCAGACTTAAAGACTTCACATAAAACATCAGATGAAATCTAAGCTATAACATAAAGAAAAGTTTTTTAAAAAAAGAGGTCTTCAAATAATTCGGTTGTGAACTATCTAAACTAAAATGACCTTGTGTGAAAATATGGTTGCCCTTCTTTTTAAATCTGGAAATAATTGACTATTAACCACAGGGCAATAATCCAAAGCACCTTCAGCAAATCTAAGTCTGAAATGAGACAAAAAATCGAAACAAAAAAACTCCCGTTTTCGATAGCTTAGTCAAAGTCTGGGTTTAAATCCAACTGAGATGCAGGATTTGAACAGACTGTTTGCGATCAAAAACCGTCCAATGCGGTGACCCCAACCAGTAGAAATGAAGGAAGTCATATGATTTCTCAAGCAAAAGGCATCAAACCCCTTGCCTTCCCCACAATTTACACATGCATAAAATCAATGGAAAACACGTATATAGTTTATGTGTAAATTGTTTATATCATATATAGATATAACAGAAGAACAGACTAGCTGATCTGCTTACTATTGGAAGATGTTTGACCCTCTGCAAACTACAAAAGACATAGATCATATGGGAAAATCCTCTGTTTTGGTTATTTTTCTAAAGTGCTTGCATAACTTTTGTCTGACCCAGTTTCATGCTCTTGCTTTCTTGTGATGTCTCCATTTTTAACATTAAACTCCAGATCCAGGGGGCAAACACCATAAGCAGCTTGGAACGAACCAGTGCAAACCAGAGGTTAACCATTCACATAGCTCAGAGACCAGAATAACCTGAATTCAAGTGCATTAGGTCACTGAAACCTACAACTGTGATGCCTACTGTTCTCAAACAAGATAGGTTTTTCCCACGTTCATTATTTCATTTGTAAGAAGTTCATGAAGAAGTGTCAGAACGTGAGCAAAGTAACAATACCGCTACAAAAAAATACTGCACAATGAGCGAATGCTTTTGCTCTTGCATGCTATGTTTAATGGTTTGCAGGAGACCCAAACGCAAAAGTAAGGCAAGCCGGAAGAGATGCAACGTGGGCTTTAATGAAAGAAGTTCAAATTTTCAGAGCAAAATCCTGTAAAAAAAACAACAAATCAAAATCCAAAGTGTACAGAGAAGTGGATTTGGGATGAAAAACAAGGAAGTGGATTGTGAAGAGGGGGTGGATTGAAATGGAAGTGAATGGTGCAATATTTGCGAATATTAGCTGATTGGCTTGAATCATGGGCCTCTTGTGATGTCACCAACCCAAGCACATGCAAAACAGAAAGAAACTGAATTTTCTTCAGTGCACTTTTTAAAAACTACAGACTTTACAAAGTCACTGTCCGTCATTTCTCAGCTGTGTTTTTGTTGTTGGTGTAAACTTAAGGAGAAGAAAAAAATAAACCACTGAAAAGTGTCTTTAAAAGATTATCAGATTCTCTACGAAATGCACAAACAGCCAATCATGCAATGTTAAAATATAGTGTTTTTATATTTTTGTGTCTAGGTCAGGTAACCACGGCCTAGTTTTTGTAGGCCAGACAAAACTGGCCTTTTTCTTTCTGGTGATGTCATACTTTTTTCATCTCACCAATTTCAGGTGGTTAGCAGGAAAAGCAGTTCAACACAAACCAGTCAAAACTGATTGCTACTCTCGCAGTTATGGCTGCAGCTAAACAAGAGTAAATTGTATACAAACGCATGAGGTCACTGGTGAGAAATGGTTGTCCTGTGGCCTGGAAAGAACAATAAAACACATCAAAAGTGTAGCATTGGCAATTCTTCCATCCGTAAATACAATTTTGTATTTTTCAAACAGACGTTTAATTCAGAATTTCTTATCCAGAATATGCAAAGTGAAGACCCTTGAAAAAGATCTTCTTACTTATATACATATTTAAAATTGCTAAAATGTGCCAAGTTGAAACACTTAAGTGCTCATTATCAAAATCCGATGAAAAAATTTGTGTGATTTTCATTTTTTCCCCCCCACTTGGTGACCATTTGTATTCAGCTTCAATGAATCAATGTAACATTTTTGCCCTATTTTCTTAGCAAATTCTACCAGCGTTTTTGAGAATCCAGTTTCAAGTCTCATCATAGAATACATGAATTTCCTCTGATCCATTCAATGCTAGCTTCTATTTTTCTCTTTGTCAGCATCTGCATTTCTCTTTTAGTATAAAAAGTATATGCAGTGCCTTGCCAAAGTGCTCGTACCCCTTGAGCAATGTGTCACGCTACAGCAACAGACTTCAATATGTTTTACTGGGATTTCATGGGACTGACCAGCATATAGTGGAACATAAATGTAAAACAGGAGGAAAGTGTTTTTCAAAAAAACTTACAAAAATGAAACACTGAGTTACCCAGTTGTAGAGTCACGTTCAGTTGCAATTGAACCAGCAACTCTTTTGGAGCTTGTCTCTGTCAGCCCATCCTTCTTTACAGGATTTGTCTAATTCAGACAGATTTGATGGGGAGTGGGGTCTGTAGACAGCAGGTCCGGTGCCCATTTCCAGCGGTCTACGTGGACAAATGCAATTATTAAGTTTTCTCCTGGGTTTGAAGCTGTTTTTTTTTTTTTTTTTTTGCTGCTTCAGGAACAAAGCTCCACTAACAGTCCCTCGGCTTCCTCTCTGCAGATTAGCTGATCCCAGATTCAGCCTGGAAACAGAAAGACTAAACCAGGTCAGCAGAGCCAGTGTGTACAGCTGCTGAGCAGAGATCAGAGAGAAACAGGGGCTGGCTTTGCTGCTTTCAACAGCGCTGTCAGTCATGCGCCCCACCTCACTGACTTCATCTATTCTCCTGCGGAATAAAAAAAGAAAAAAAAAAGGCCTCTCCACTTGTCAGGGAGGACTCGCCGTGCCTGAATGCAACAGCGAAACCCGGATCAAGTAGGGAGGGTTCCTCAATTGTGTGTCATGTCAGAAAGCTGAGCATCCACAGATTACCGCGGGTGTCATCATCATCATCATCATCTCTGAGGCTTCAAAGGGCGAGGGAAGGGAGAGAGGAAGAGAGAGGGGGGCTGGAGGAGAAGGGGCTGGGTGGGTGTGGAGTGGGGTGGAGAGGGAATGAGGGTTAGTGGTGCGTTGAGCTACAGGAACAGGCAGCTTGAGTGGGAACTCTAGTACTTGTCATCGCGGCGGCATGTTGCTGGAAAGCGTGAGGCAAGGGGTGTCAGCGGGAAGGCTGCAGGCAAAGCAGCAACAGCAATTAGAACAACAACAACAACAGCAGCAGCAGAAAAAACAGCAGTGATAACAGCGCCCATCACAAGCAGGAAGGTGAAGTGAGACAGCCTGGCTACGTTTACTTTATAAGGTAGTAAATGAGGCATTTTAGTGGCATGCATGAGGGAGTGTCTGTCTTTGTCTCTGCGCTTCGATGGGAGGAGGGCTGGGTTTCTGCCTTTCAAAGTCAAATCTGCATTAAGAAGCAAAGTCGTTCGCGCCCTGGACCTTTGGCACGTTTTGATGTGACTAAGCTGGCATTTTTTTTAAAAGACAGATTTATTCTCAGCATCATGAACGTCTTTATTTCATCATTCTAAAATGGTGATCTAGCTTGACAAATCCTCATCGAATCTTGTCATGAGCAACACCTAGCATATTTAACTCTAATGTTTTACAAGGGGCATAGTACCGTCTTCCAGCACAATCAAGTAATTATGTTAGCTTCAGTTGTTATAAAAATCAAATATGAATTCAAATACATTTTACTTCATTTCTCGCCTTGAAATTGGGCTTCTGTCTCTTTAAAAACTCCAACTCCAGGAAGTCTTCACAACATGGCTCCTCCATTAACCATTTAACGACGTTTTTCACCAGCCTTGCACTGAGAAGCGGCTTGCGTAATGACTTCAGCAGATGCACAGTTCCAGTGTTTGCTAATTGCTGCCGGCTAGTCTGAAGGAGCCGAGTGGGTGAGTTGTGGGGGAGGGCAGCTCTGTGAGGCGGAACCTCTGAAGCTTGGAAAACGCCGGTCTGAGGAGGAGCTGCGTCTCGAAGGCGGAGCTAGGTCCACCCAGCTGGACGGTTGCCGCGGGAGATTAAAGGATTTCTCAAACATGCAGGAAAGAATCAAAGCAACATTCCGGCAACACTAAGACATGATGTAAGGCTAAAAAAAAGTTCATTTTAAATAACACTTCCCCTTTAAAACACTGGTTTTCCTATTGAGATGAAAGGATTGGATTGTGTTTGTTTTTTTTTATTGCCGCTTAGAAATAACAGATGTTGCATATATCCGAGGACGCTCTCCTTTAAGCTATCAACATCAGGATTTTGATGCTTCCTGGTGCTAGCCGACTGTTCTACCCGTTTAAGCATCAAAAATGGAGTGAAGAAATACTCATCAGGCAAACCAAATAGCTGGAAAATTAGTTCCAGACAAATTGAGTCTGCAGGCTTTCAAGAATGGCTCGTGTACAAGCAAACCCTTGTAAGCGCATAAGAGGGTGCATATCAAAGGAAATCGTACGTGTGTGTGTGTGTGTGTTACGTAAGGTGGTTCTGAGTGTACACACCCCTAATAAAATGCTGGGTTTCTGTCATGTAAAACATAAATAAACTAATATTTACCTTTACTCTAATTTGAACCAGCTCTTGCCCTTTTCAAATTGCGGAGAAAACTTTAAATTTGGTTCAATTAGACCATAAAACATTGCTTCGCTGTGGAGAATTGGTGGACGTCTCACCTGATTGATGCCTTTGTACGATGAGATCGTTTTGCTCCTTTGTTTCTTCTCTGCAAACTATGGCTTTAAGGATGTGAACGTAAAAAAACAAACAAAAAAACCCATTCAAGACAGCCGAAGTTTAACACAGCTTAATCAGATTCACAAAAATTGATGATATGGAAACTCAGGAAAACTCACTGCTTCTAAGTATTAGTGTGAGGGTGTAATGTAATTATTTTACATACCATTGCTTACTGATCTATTGATTTTTTTTTTTTTAAGCTTAAAATCCATAAATCCAGTTCGGTTAGAACAGTAGCACCACTTTGCAAGCTCCAGTAAACATCTTTTCCTTTAAAGCAAAAATAATGAAAAGCATATTTTAGATGAAACATTGTGCAGCAAACATTTCTTCAGGTTTTAAGTGGGCTGATGTGACGGATACCGGAGTAGTGACAAAAGTCAGAGAATGTTTGTCTCGGAGCTGGCGCATTTTACTCCAAAGTACACTGTGTACTCACAGTGTACTTTGGAGTACAGTGTGCTCCACTTGGCATTCTTCATTAAGAATGCCAAGGATTCTTAATCAAACACTCATAGGTGATGAATGAAACGAGAATCCTAAGCGCTGAGGCCACTCCTTTGTTTTTTGTTGTTTTTTTAAATAAACTATTCAAATTATGAATGAACTGCAGTGTCTTTTAAGATAACATTTTCAAAACACAGATAAGCTCTTATTGGATAAGTTCATCATTTCTTTCTGACTGTGCCTTGAAAAGTTTGAGAATAATTGAGGGATACGCCGTAAAATTAATCAGAACTCGTATTTTAAACGATAACTTATTACATTTCTGACTATAATCTTTACAAGAAAAAAAAAACCCCAGCAGAAGTAGCTATGACCGATTATTTGCTGTAATTGGAAACATTAACCAGGGTCAAGGGTCATGGTCGTAGCTGTTTGATCATCGGTTTGTGGTTTTAAAATGTCAAATGTTTGAGAATCTCCAAGCCGGTCCACATTTAGCCACGTTTCTACAGCGAAGCAGAATGTTCAAGATGTAGATTTGCCACCCAGTCTCAAAAAGCAAGAAGTCTTCTTTGGAACCACTTTCCAAATCTGGATGACTGTGGACAAACTAGAACATTTCTAGAAGGTTTAGCTTTTTCACTCACGCAAGACCAGTGAAAGAAACATTTGAGTCCAATTGAAAGGTTTTCACCTGTCAATTGTTTTTACTAAATCATTTGAAACGCCCATGTTAACATCTTCTTTCTATCTCAACATTTTAAGCATAAGTGTGCTTTTAGTGAATCCTTTTCTCCGTTTTGATTAATTTATGAAGACGCTCTCAAGACCCCAAACTTGTTTATTCAGGACCCAAAGTGGGACCCCCAACCCAGCTTTGGAAAACATTGACCCACACACAAAAAAGCTGCATTTCTGAAAAGTGAAAGGGTTCTCTAGATCAATTTATATTTTAATGGAATATGGAAAAGTCTGAAATTTTGAAATGGAAAATTTGTACTGATTACTAATTATTAATATCTATATATTTTTTTAAATTAAGGAACACAGTCTGTTGAAAAAGTAAAGTGCTAAGGTAAAAACAATAAAGCAGTTGAAATCCAGGCTCCCAAAGTAAATCTTGCCAAGTCATTGGTGAAGCTGTTTGGAGAGCCGTTGAATCAACAGTTTAGGTTATTTTGGGGGCTGCTGTCATGCAACGCGATATGCAGACAGGTGGTTCTGTTATTGAGGGCCCCCTGATGCTGAAATGGACTGAAACGTTAGAGCCGAGTCTCGAGGTAAACTGCTTTTGCAAGCATGTTTTCATTCTAGGAAAAAAAAAAAAAAAAAAGTAAATCTCCTTGTTGTTTATTTTGATGTTACAAAAAGGGTGGGTGTAAGTGTGCTCGCCCTGTTAATAATTAGTCTGGCTGCACATTGAGGTGTGTGTGCGCTGCGGAGTCCGTTCAGTGTGTGTGTGCGTGTGTCTGAGTGAGTAATAGCGCTTCCCCGGTGAATGCCTCCCTGCAGCCCACAGCCCATTATGTGCCGCGGAGAGGCGGAGGCGAGGGGCGAGGAGGAGCGCGGAGAGCCAGCAGCACGCACGCTCCATTAGCGGACCCACTGCCGCGCCGCTCTGCCGGTAATTTGCGTAACGAGGTTGGAGCGAGTTCCGCTGGCTGGCCGCGGTCTGACCGAGCGGAGCTGCTCTCCTCTCTGCTCCTCGTGTTCACACCGCCCGTCACCGCGCTGCCTCCGATTCAGCCCGTAGGAGCGGAGGAGGATAGACAGACAGGGAGAGAGAGGTGGAGATTAAGCGCCTTTCCGCGCGCGTGTGCGTGTGTATGTGTGTGGTGTGTGTGCGCGGCAGCCTTCCGTTTCCCTTCATTTATTTCGCTCCGAGGTTCCGTTTTCCGCTGATGCTCAAGCGCCATCACGTGGACAAAAGTGGCACAGCCGCCAACGCAGATGCGTAGTAGCAGAGAAAAAAAAATAGACGGTGTCTCGCAAAGGTGCTCACACTCCTGGAACCTTTACTCATTGTTTCACATTATGAACGCAATTCGGTGTATCTTAATGGAATATTATAAATGATGGACAAACGCCACAAGAGAAATAAAGGACATAATGCGTGTTTTTTTTAAATTTTTTTAACAAATAAACCCCGAAAATTCCGTCGGGGTTGAAACCTTTCCACATAGTTTGCACGCTCTCCCGATGCATGCGTGAGTTCTCACTGGATACTCCATCTTCCTCCTATCCACAGGTCAATTTGTTTCTCTGAACTGCCCTCATAAGAGTCCGTGTTGCCTCTCGTCTTGTGACTGCTGGACGTAGACACACTCTGCGAGGTTTTAGTTGTCCAATCCATCATTCAAAGCGTTAAAGTGTCAATGACAAGATGTTGGATCTGCGCAGTTAAGGGGAAACATGAAAACCTACTCACACATGGCTATCCTAAAGAACCTGCAGGCTGAGGCGAGGTCAGCTAACCAAGAATGCCAAGAGGTTCTTGGTAAGAGGAGAAACTTTGTTGCAAAATCATCTTGATCTGTAAATACCTTAGCTTAAATAAACAATTTTAAATTGTTAAATTTTAGTGAAACATGCACACGTCCTTCCTCAAGCTTTTCAAAATAGTTTGCTGGAATTTTGGTTCATTTCTTCCACAGACGTTATGGACATTTTATGACATCTGCAGCAAAATACCTTTGCAACCCAAATTATATTTTAAGTTAGGAGCAAAAAGTAAAGATGTCCCTCCAAAAAATAATCACAGGAATAACTGCAACACATTCACTTGTGTTGCAGTGGCAGGTTTTCTATATGCAAAGTGATTTGAATAGACAATAAATGATTGTGTCGCAATGCAAAAGCAATCTATACAAAGCAGAAATGAATTCACACCAAGCAAAAGTGTTATTCTGTATATTTATTGATAATAAGACCACTGATGGTGACTTAGTCAGTAGTAGACAGCATGGTGCGGTTCTTCTTGGGCCTCTAGTGACCCCTAGTGTAAGATGGATGGTATTACAGTTTAGTATTTACAGAACTAAAGTTTGGAGAAGAGAGCGCAGGAAAACATACATCCACAAATCAAATTTACAGATTTTTATAAGGAAACGCCACAATTAAATACTGACTAAAAAAGCAAAACAAAAGAAAAAAAAAATAACAGCTGGAGCCACAACATCTACTAAATGCTCGCACACACACACACCCACACGCACCCACGCACGCACACACACACACAGACATAAAAAGAGAGATCGAAAACATCTGGGCGAAGCTGTAAACGAAATACCAACAAACCATAATAAGTTTAGAGCTAAAGTGTGCATTATTTCTCAACTAAACATCAACCACAATTTTTTTTTTTTGTTTGTTTTTTTTCTCAATGCAAGTTTCTTACAAACTATCAAACAAATATTGACTCTGAGAGCTCGATATGGATTGAAAAACCATGACACGACAGTTATACTGATTAGCATATTAGATTGTGAAACAACACATCATATAAATTACATTTCCCATACATATCTACAGATGAGGATGATGATGAAGATGGCAGCAGCAGGTCGATGAATTACACAGAACAACCGTAAGTCGTCGATGTTCGCCCACTGATCTCTCTGCTCGCAGACAGACTGACTGCTGAATATTTCACCAGAAGAAAATGACTTAACATCCTGATCGCTTGAAGAGGAAAATTGTCGACGACGGCTAAAATGTAAACGCTACAAAAGCTTAGCAAAACTTTAGTAAAACTGCAAAACTACTTTTGGATCGACAAGCAGAATCCTACGATCTAAATCTCTTCCCACGTCCTACCAACCACACGACAGAGTCCTAACATGAACTACGTCTGCTCAGATCCAAGCAGTCATTCTCAGATGTTGTTCTTTTTATCTGACAGTGTCCTACGTAGGTGCCTGCGCAAGGCGACAACGGTAATGAAAACAAAAATAATGGCCAAGTCACAAAATTCATTCAGAGTCTGAAGAGACCTGGTCACAACTTTATCCAAAACTGCAAGAATTTAGCATGCCAGATTTTAATGCCAGGTGTACGTTGTCGTGTTTAGCTGGGTCAGTTTGGATCAAGCCAGGAAGGATGACAAAAATAACCAGAAAGAAGTTTTTCTCTTCTGTTTCTTTAAATCATACGAACAGCGGGACATGTTTTAATATTGTAACTTTCATGATACCACTAAATAAAGATTCTCTAGGTTATGTCTAGCGTCAATATTAGATTTGATGGGTTCTTCAAACTCTGATTAATTCATTTTTACATGTGAAACTGATTAAATAGCTTAAATATTAGTTCCTTTTTACCCATCTTATGCCTAAAAATGCATTTTCTTGTTTCACAGTGAGAATTAAAAAGTAAGAAATCTAATTTGTTAACTTATTTGGCTTTCTGAATTTCATATACTATGGGCAAAAAAATATTTTTCACTATCGTGGTTAAAATACTCTACAGCAGTTTCCCCTTTCGCCTCCTTTAGCAACATAACCTCTCCTCCTTAGTGCACATAATCAAGTAACAAAAGACTACAACCCCTATGGGAATACACAGTGATGAGCAACGACAAATGGAAAACTAAACCTACCAATGGAAGGGTTACTTTCAGGTTTTTAAGTAATGCCCTTCTGAGGCTGTCTGCTCTGCTCCCCCTGACCTCTGTGGGCCGCACCGATCAGAGAACAAAAAAAAAGGGGGAAAAAAACCCCGCCAATGAGCAACTTTTACATCAAGCGTCGATGTGGTGCATGGTACAGAAAGCTTTGATGCAACTGCAGCAAGTCGAGGAATGGTGCTTTACAATAAGTTACATAAAGATATTACACCGAGGTCACAGGCAGAGAGACGGACGGAGGCAGCTTCCGATGCAGGTGTGTGACGGGAGTTTTGGGAATTCATTTCAGTCCTGCGACAAGACACTTTGTCTCTTCTTCTCTCCATCTCCCTGATAAGATAAAGAACATTTTAGTGTTGGAGTAGTTTGTTTCTTATTTTTTATTTTTTTTGGAGATGTGCTTTGATTTTAATAACTGCGTCTCACCTGCCACGTCACATCAGCTAGACCATCTCATATTGATTGGCTGTGATGATCCTGGACAGACAGCAGGCCAGCAACATGCCAATCAGCTGAAAACAACAAAAAAAACACACAAAGTGAGCTTCAATGAACCATCACAAATCATAATGAACCTTTTTTTTTTTTCTTTTGCACATCTTTCTCAACCTGCGAGAAGGCGATCCCAAACGTCACGCCAGCAATGATGGCCATGTTGGTTTCCATGAATGAAGTGACCAACTCAAAGCAGCCCTGAAACAAAGGGGGCATGTTAGTCTGCACAGGAAACAGGGACACGTTATATGCGCAAAGTAAAGGCAAGATGGGTGGATGGGAGAGTATCTGAGACAGCTGTTAGTGTATGGAGAAGCCGGGAGGTGTGAAGAGATTCATTTATTTTTGGAAAAGCACAAAGAAAATGGTGAACAATCATAATCTACCTGGTGGTAGACCTTGCTTGGCGCTACAGTTGCATTGCGGAGATCGTCTGGGTTACAATCAGAGGAGTTAAAGCAGCAGCTGGCAGGGATACCGTTGGAGGGGTAAAACACGCTGCCAAACCAGTTGGTGTAGTTATAAACTCCACAGCAACGCAGCTACAAACCCAAAAACAAACAAAAAAAAGCACTTATTCCTCAGAATCATGCAGGCAAAACATTCTACAGTAGAAAAACACACTAGTACTGACAACTTTTAAGAGTTTTCTGGGACTATGGTGCTGTTTTTTATGGAAATGCACCTTCCTCCGGTCTTCCTCTGTCATAAATATGATTTTACAACAAACACGAACAGGTTGTTGTAAACCTTTAATAAGTCTCTGGCTAATAAATAAAACACACCATTTAACAGGACAATATATACATCTCTGCCAGAACTGCAGTCTGCTTGCTACATGGTAACATTAACTGAATAATTGGAAGGTGATGTGTACTACTTTAACTAGAACATGCTGTCAAACAATACAGAGAGCCATACATACTGTGTGCTACATTACCATGACAACCAGAATAATTTGTACACACTACGGTGATTCAGAGAGGACCAAATTAATCATTTACTCAAATAATCTTAGCTCACTGGCGTGCACAGGATAAACATGGTTAAGAAAACTCCAGCGCCTGAGCTTGGTGTTAAAACAAAAGTCTGTAGAGCACCAGTCTAAAGCAAATTTGAACTCTTTGCTTGTGCAGCATAGACGTGAGTCCAAGTTGAGACTCGAGTCATTAGAGCACAAATATAATTCAAGTTTGAAGTCTTTGTGGAACTTAAAGGCAAGTTGAGACTAAGACTGACAATGGAGCGCCAGACATTGACTCTAGGTGGAGAATCTTCTGAGGGTAAGTCTAAGTCAAGTCTAACGTCTGATTCATGTGGCTGATGCGCGACTTGAGTCCAAGACCTTGAGTTCAAGACCTTGAGTCCAAGACCTTGAGTTCAAGACCTTGAGTTCAAGACCTTGAGTTCAAGACCTTGAGTCCAAGACCTTGAGTTCAAGACCTTGAGTTCAAGTTGTCTCTACAGTGCAATTCCACGTCAAGTCTGAAATCTCTGATTTTTCAACTTGACTCGAAATAGCAAAGTCTGCATTTCAGCTCCTTTATTAAAACTTTGTAAACGTTTTTGTAAGTGTACTGCAGGCTAGTTTACTATTTCTCATATACCTGTGTGATTAAGAGGCAGGCCATAAAGCACTTCATCAAAGGTAACCAACCTTTTAAAGTGTGGACAGTATCATTTTCTGAGTCTGTGACTCGGCTTTATGTTACCACTCACATTGTTCTGCAAGTAGTCAACAGCACGGCTCGCCTCATCCTTAGCATTGTAGTTCAGGACTGCATCGGTGTAAGTCCTGCGAAAGGTTCCCTTTATCTGCAAAAATACGGACACACACTTAAGTCCAATACGTCGACACAGACCTGCACAACTGCAAAGCTGTAATGAAGCGACTCTGACCTCATGACGAAACACAAATCCAGAGATCCCCGCCACAAGCTCCGCAAGGAAGACCAGCGAGAGAAACATGGCGTACTACACGAAGAGGAACAAAAGCGGGAGGTTTGCATTGATAACATGAAAACGTTGAGGTGAATATCATTTGCCTTTCGATGCTTACTCTCACATAACCACGATTAAACGAACAAGGTACCCAGAAGGAGCTACTGAATAACTCATATCTTCACTCAGGATAAAGGTAAGGCATTGTTCCTCAAGTCATGTGAGTACTTCTCACTCTTACTGCAGAACAACACCTACAGGTTCTTACCAGCTTCAGCATCCATGGGCTTCCTCTGCAGGTGGCGAAGCACCCAAACAGGCCGAAAACGATGATGACAGTCCCGGTGCCGATGAGGACGTACGGCGCGTTGGTCGAGTTGTCGGCGATGAGGGAGATGTATGGGCCCAGCATCAACTTCCCCCAGACTCCCACTGCCAGCAGGATGGCTCCCGTTATCTAAACGGATGAAAGAGATATGGCACAGGAAGCTGAATGAGAGCAGGGAAGGAGAGGCCTTATTCTCGACACTTATTTCAACAGTTGTGTTTCTGCTGCACGCACAGGGGAGAGATGAAGAAATGGGGATCAAGGTGGAACAAAAAGGAGAGCAATTATAGTAGGAGGAGGAGCCGGAAGATAGCAGACAAAAAAAAAAAGAAGAAAATCATCAGGAGCACGAGGTGCCAATCACCTGCTCTGTGAATATGCCTACATTCACGCACGAGAACATCAAATCAAAGGAGCTCTTTGATCCGAGGCGAGACGCTTCCTCCTGTTGCGCCTCTTTTAGCATTTCAAATGAATGCGGCGGATAAAAGAGCGCGTTGTTCGAGGCAGATGAAGCAGCGTGTGTCTCAGCTGGGTTTGTCTCGCTGGCGCTGGAAACAGAGCGGGGCGGTGAACGGCTGCGGATGATCCGACTCCGGCGAGGGATGCCTCATCCTGCTAACCATTGTCTGCTAGAGACGAGGCTGCTCGACATCCAGCTGCCAGACCTTCTGATTACAAAGGGAACGCTCGGCGCTAATATTCTCTGCTCCTTTAAAACTGATGTGAGCGCGACACTCGCCTCCCTACTTTTAACGGCCCCTTCCTCTAAACTGTGCTGTTCAGAGACAAAAAGGAACAGAATTATTTTTATTTAACGCACCGGAGCGTCTCGCATTTATTGTTGTCTGTAGCTTCGGCGGGCTTTCTTCAAAATTAGCCATTTTAGATTCTGTTGGGAAGAGTAAATATGGAAGAGGCTACGTTCGTCAGACGAGACTAAATCTGTCTGGTTTACTTTCAAAAACGCTAATAAAAAAAACATAAATAAATACACCTCATGTTTCTTTTTGGTTTACATGTAAGTCTGTTTGCTTTACATGGAAAAACGGTAAGTAAAATAAAACAAATAAATTCAGGAGGGAAACATGTTGGAGGCTGCAAAGCACTTCTGGTGTTTGATTTTAAGCATATTTATGTATTTGAATGGCCTACTCAAAGTTCAGGCCTAAATCCAATTGAGAATCTGCAGCTGGATCTGCAAGCATATGTCAACAACATGTGTCAAGCACTTATTGACACATTGCAAAAGAGGCTCACAACTAACTCTACAGCCTGCACCTTTACAAAAGGGCCTTACTAATGTGTTGCGATGCAACGTGGACACTCATATAAATTTGCATAAATTTGCAGAACAGGTATAGAAGAAAGAGTCATAATTATGTCTGGAAATGATTAGTCTGTGTGATGATTAACCCAATGCTGCTTTGACATTTTAAAAAGCCTTACATTACATGATCAACTTTACTTGTTTTCAGTTCAAAATATATTTGACTAAAGACATTTAGTCATTTTTAAGTATTATTATACCACTATCAGTTGTTTTACCTTTCAGTCTTAACACTGTGTGTGTGTGTGTGGATATTATTCAGGTAAAGGAATATTTTTTTGAAGTAAGCAAAACTGGTGAAAATGAGCAACTTGTGGGCAGATAGATGCAGAGGTGAGGATGCCCACACAGGATGTTGTCACACACAGCTGAGGTTTTTATTTCTGTTCACAAACCAAAGGTTGGATCTTCATCAAGTTTTCAGGGTAGGATGATACTGCTGCGACAAAAATGAATGTATTCTCATCTGTACATGTGGTACAAATAATTTTAGAGAGAGAGAGAGAGCGCCTGTATATTTACATCTTTGTTGTTTCTTATATTTTGGTGCATAATTCTTAAACTAGGACAAAAAAAAACAACAACTAGCAAATGAGAGGATGGAAGAATGTGCTGACAGGACAACTATTAGTGATGAAGTCCTGCTCAAAGTTCGTCAGTAATCATGTGGGCCCTGTTTGCTACCCTAGATGTAGAGGGACATACCAAACCTACCCAGTTTTAACCTTTTTGCCTATATTCCAAACATTTAAAAGTACACACCAATACAGCACTTTCCGCTATAGGAAATGTGGTGGTGGGGATGACTTTCTTCAGCTGGGAAAGGGAAGCTGGTCAAAGTTGATGGAAAGATGGGCAGAGCAATCCAGAAAATAAGACTGGAGACTGGAGTGAAGGTTCACCTTCCAGCAGTTCAACGACCTCAAAATATACAACCAGAGTTACAACGGAACGGTTTATCAAAGAGCAATTGCATATAAAAGTTGTGCTAATAAAAGTCCTGCTTTAAAAGGTTAGTTAAACATTTTTTCAAGTGAGGTTCTTAGAAGTTGTGGGTAACATGTTGCATCAGTGTGAGTTTACAAAAAAACTTAAATAAATCCTCTGATTGGTGGATTCCTAACAGCCTGTCAGACATTTTACTTTAGTAATTTAAGACACCTCAAAACAAAAAAAAAAGTCTATATTGATACAGTTTCCATGTGTTAGCTTCCACCACCCGTAAGAATGTACCTCCTCCGTCAACAAGTTCATGTTGCTATGGCAACTTTCTACAAAAGATGACGAAACCTCATTTCAACATAATCGAAAACAGCCAATCAAATGCGATTTTTGCATTAAAATAGCAAAAAAAAAATATATAAGTTGTAACCCAACAAGAATAAAATAATTTAAGTGCCACATTTTCAAGGTGAAGGCATCTTCATGCAAAGTGCGTCTTACAACATTCCCACCATTAAATCATTTTTCTGCTTCTGATTTAAGACAGGAGCTTATTATTATGGTCTAAAGTCAACCAGCATCTAATAAAAGACAAACAAACATCTAAAGCACTTTTAAGTAAAGCCTTCACCTCCATTTAGTCGATGCCCCGATAAACTAAAGGGCTTAAGGCTGATGATTTAATTTGTCAGTAATATTATTAGTATTTCTATTAACAGTGATTGAGCCGGCCAGCACTGGGAGTTATGTCAGTGAGTACTACCTTTGATTATCATAATCTCTCTAATCATGTTGTACAAGATCCTGTCCTCCAAACAGCTGCTGCTTTGCACAAATAAACAATTTGGTGTCGTTGCTGGAGTGCAGCTCTCCATGCCGCTGAGGGGTTGAAGTCTGGGGAGGATTATTGAAGCTGCACGCCTGAGGCTGAATTCCAAACACCCTGAGACGCTCTTTCTTCCTCCCTTTTTGAGCCCCACAAACCCTCGTCGCCTCTCGGCCCCCTCTCGCATGTTTTGTTTGAAATTCAACACCGACCACCGTGGTTACAGCGCTGAGTTTAAAACAGGTCACCCTCCCCTCCTCTTCTCCACCACCTCCCTTCGCTTCTCTTTCAATTCGCCTCCCACTCGGCCTAATAAAGAAACAGAAGGTGCGATAACAAAATATGCTCGCGAAGGCCGACTGCAACACCTGCTCCGCGTTTTTGCGTCTCCTGTCCCCTGGCGTGTATTTAAAGAATGGTGCCACTTCTTCACAAGCTCACGACAAAGCTTTGAGACAGTGAAACCTACAGGCCCGAGACTTGGACACCTCTCCTATTTCGAACCAGCTTTTCAGCCATCAGAGGGGTGAAGGGAGGGTTGTGCCAAGCTTGAGATTCTCCTCCACTCTGGCTGGCTGAAACCCGACGCTCTAGATGGTAGAGTGCGCTCGTGGACCACCGACTAAATATAAAAAGCTCATGTGTGTGACTGCGGCTCTGCTCAGCTCCGTCTCTCAGCTCTGCAGGACTTAAACCTGACGGCTGAAATCAGCTTTCCTATAACATTTAGCTTTAATGAGATCCAGGGAAAGGTATTCAATCATGTTAGTCAGGGTTTACAGAGAGTGTGGGAAGCATAACAATGAGTTCTTAAAACAATTATTGACGGGTAAATCACTTCCAGATTAATTAAATACCCTTATTGCTGGAAATGAGTCAGAGGAACCTGTGTCAGAAGAGTTGTACCAAAACCAATAAAATTTTGCGATTTCCCCGATAACTCATCTTGTTTACCTTGCAGTTACATGGTCGCAATTCAATTCAAATTCAAATATACTTTATTGATCCCAAAGGAAAGTTAAATAAATAGATTAAAAGAAGATTATACTATTTTAATTTTGTGTTCAAATGTTATATTAGACTTATGTTTATAAACCACTCAGTGTCATAACAAATCAAAACTTTATCTGAAAAATAAATTCTTGACATTTCCAGTGAAAGTAATAAACCATTCGAGGAGGTTTATCTATATTTCCCAGGAATCAAATTTATTCAGAATGAACACTTCAACTGTTTTGCAAGAAATGTAACTTCAGTGATTCTTGATTCTAGTTATAACCAATGCAATTTATAATTAATACAACTGTGTCAAGTACAGACTGCAGCGGCAGGCAAGTGCTCTCTTTTCACTTAGCTCAGACACAGAGAAGAAACAAAATCAGCTAAAGTCATGTTAAACTGAGATTCACTGACTGAAAGTGATTTTCAGACTTCTACGGTGGCTTTGTATTAACAGAGGATGGATATAAAGTAAAAGCGGTGAGCACTAATGTAATAAATGGCATGCTCATCAACAGCCACGGCAGTCACCTCAGTGGTCTGGCTGTTTACTTCCTGCTGCAAGTGTCAATACAACCGTGTCGATTATATGACTGCAATACAGTAGGCATATTTTTTATCGACTGTCACAGTTGTATTGGGGGGGAGGGGGGCACAGTGGAATGGCTGGCAACACTGAGATAACTTCTCTAAACCAAAGAGATACTTGTCAGCCAGATTCTTGTTAACTAGAATCTGGCTGAATTAATTAAATATATATATATATGTTATATATAGTTTTTTTTATTTATTTATTTTGCATCTGACTTATCTTGAGTGATGAATGCAGTTTTGCACAATAACAAAACCCCTATTAATGATTTGTAGCATAAAACCTTTAGAAAAATGCTCCAGATGTACTGACTCAATATGCTGGGAAAATAAAAGACGTCCCATAGTGCTGTACTGGTTTGCACTACACTGCAGGGTGTGTCTTATGTTTTGCTTCCTCTGCTGTAGAACAGCAAGATAGCCAGACAGTGCAGATAAATCTGTAGTACACACTCTAAAGGAAGCCCACTTTCCTCTCTTTTATCTCAGACTTGTCACCATGCTACTTATAACTATATAGCCTTACCAATCCTAATGTATTTTTTTGTTTTGTTTGGTCTTGGTTTCATTAATTTTTTGGTAAATTCTCTGGGTTTCATTCTAAGCTGATGCAAACTGGACGAGTTTGATACATAAACCATGCAGCCTAACTCAATCTGCCAATCATTTGTGTAAAATAATTACATGGTGAGTTTGTTAAGAAGGTGCGGCTGATATGTTAGACAAAATAATGATGGAATGCGACACAGCCACCGAGCGTCAAGAACAGATTCAAGCAACGGTGCAGTAAAAGAAATACCAAGAGTTTAACCTCTAGATGTTCATTTCTGCAAAAATAAAAATAAACTGTCTGTGCCTTATGTACAGTGGTAGCCCATCGCTGTATTTTGATAGCACATCATCATCCTTATACGGTACTCACTTCCTGTTTTAAAGAGGTGCAAATTATTCACTGATTTCGACAGCTCTAATATGATAACATTTGTCCTGTGAACCACCTAAAGGAGGCTCTACAGCAGTGAAATACATATCATATTTTTGCATAAGCTGAAGGATATATTGTCTTGAGTTTGCCCCCAGGTTTCCTTCCAGTGGGACAAAACCTCAAAAGACAACAGCCATCCTGATCACACACCAAAACAACAGCTGACTCCTTTTGATGTGACAGAGCAGCAACTCTAATTTAAGCTCCACCAGATGACAGATTTGTCGTAGACTGGAGACAAATGATCAGATTTTTTTGTCCGTCGTTACCCATAATTACCAGTTGGGAAAATACACAATCAGTCTGCAGTAGATGGACACAGTTGGCAGGGAGAGAGTAGACCTAAACAGCAAGATATGTTGCCAACAGTGAATAAACAATAGAGGATGGGACACAACATCAGCTGCAGGTGGTTTGATTTTCAAGCCTTTTCTTTTTTTTTTTTTTTTACTTTATTTGTAACCATGCGACCATGAACTCAAAACTACAGAGCCTACCACACAAACTACAACTCAACTTTTTAAATTACTGTATCAAACTTAGCAAAATGCATAGTCATAAAAGAGATAAGCAAAAAGCAAAACACACACAGCAGAGAGAATTATGTCTGAAATAAATAATGAGATGCATTTTTCTAATTATAAAAAGAAAACTCAGCATGCTCTTAAATCAAGAAGTTTCAGCAAATTGCAAAGTAAAATAGGTTATTTCACCAGTGATTTAGTTAAGATTTCGTTTTCAAAGAATCAACATCTTCTTGTAAGTGGAAACGCAACACAGTCAACTGGTATGTTAAGTCAGACCTTTGCTTTAGTTGGTCTGATAAACCCTGAAGTCTGGGATCCCTCAGCGGGTCCAGTGAAGTGTCTGATTCTCATTCTTTCAGTTGTGAAACAAGGAAAAAATGGCAAAAACCTGTTTGTTAGTTCAAACTCCAAGTGTCTGCAAAATCTCTGAAGACTGGGAAAGTCGTGTACCCAGATTGGGTTTCTGTTTCACTTTTAATTCCACCTCATCATCTATAACCTATTTGTCCACAAAGGACTATAGACACTACCATTGTTGATTTTATCTCACAATAACATATTAATGTTTATTAGGATGCCGCATTTCTTTATAAATCTCAACCTATTTTTGTTAAAGCAACCCAATTATAAAAATGTACTTGAGCTATACGCAGCGTCATATTTTGGTAGATGCTGGGATAAAATAACAGCTTTTAGCTTTACAATCAATATATATCCAATGATGGTAGTGTAAGCAGATTTCCTGTGGGGATAATCCCACTCAAAGTGAAAGTGGGCTACATTAACGGTGTTACATTCCAGCACCGAGGCTGGGTAAATAAAGGGGCCCTTTAAGAATGTACAGGAGCAACACTAAAATGCATAGTATCCAACAGAAAACAGGCCAGTCTCCTATGCAGCGCCTTCAAAGCTGCTCTTTACTCTTTTCTTTCTCCTCCCTCCGCCTCGCTCACATCGACCATGATGCCACAGTGTGAGATAAAACGCGCTGACGCCCAAGCAGCCAATAAATGAGCAACCTTAGACCCCCGGTTACATAAGGAGTCACTGCAGGCGATTCCAAACGCTAAAAACGGAGTCGCGGCGTTATTAGTCTCAGTCTGTGATTATTATTATTTTTTTAAATTTTTTTTAGGTGGGGGGAGGTTAGTCAACAGCACGGATTCATCGCTGATGCTGGCACCGAGCGGCCTTTCATCACGCACAACAAAAACACGCACAGCAGCAGCGGCGGAGGCGGAGCGGCAAGATTTGTTCTCTGTTAGGAAAGGTGAGGGAGTAAAAATAATAATAATAATAAAAAAATATATATATAAATATATATGTAGAGAGAGAGAGAGGCTACATACCCAAAACACGAAGGAGTAGACTATAAGGAGCGTCTTAAGGCAGGTGATGACCGGTTTGGTCTCCATTGTGGCGCTGTGTCGGATCGAGCCGCTGTGGCGATAATAACAGGAGCGGAAAAAAACAGAAAACGTCTCCGCGGCTGGTCGCGCTGCGCTGCGTCCTTCGCGGATGCGGCCGCACGGCGTCACTGTCCGCCCGCAGGTTGCTGCGCTGTTAGTTTCTACGCAGCATCAAGCAGCTCTTCCCCTCCTCCCTCCTCCGACACCGTGGAGACAAATACGGTCCCTATTGTGGAAGCGTGGAGCTTGTTGAGCGGCGGAGGAACATATAGATCCTCTGCTTCATTGAAAACGTCCCTGCATGCGCACTAGAGCGTTTTGTGGGTTGCATAAAAACAAAACTAACGCGACCAGAACAGTGCAATATATTCAAAATGGACATTTTTTTTTTTTTTCAATTTCGTTTCGTCACATTTTCCATAAATTTTCCAATAATAGTCATATTCAAACCAATCAGTTTACACTCTGTCACTTAAATATCTGTGTTTAAACAGTAAAAAAAAAGAAAGAAAAAAAAAGGTGAAGTCATCCTATAGGTGCAATTAGCGAGGTATTGTCATAAAGACAATGATTTATTACATATAAATACGCATTATTTTTTTGAATGACGAACGTGTTTTGTCACATTAATATTAAATTCAAATCATTTTATTTGCCTTTTAACTAGAAGACATGAAAAAGCCAAATCGAGGGTCCACCACCCTTGTTTTGCACATTTTGTCCCATTACAATAACAAAATCCCATTAATTTATTGGTACTTTAAGTGACCAACACAGTAGTGCATTTCTGTGGAGCTAAGTGGAGAGAAATTGATGCATATCTTGATCCATGATTTTATGAATGAAAATAGAAAACCTGTGCTGTACATTAGTGTTCAGTCCTCTTTGCACTAATACCCAAAATAAGATTCAGTAAAAAGAAAATCTCTTTAGACGTGATCTAAGTAGTAACTAAAGTCCAAACTGTGCGTGATGTTATCCCAGTTTAAATATTGCTGTTCTATAAAAGCTTCTTTGGTTCATTGCCATGAACACACCATGTGCTTTGTGACTTATGGTAGGACAGCATCATGCTGTGGGGATGTTATTCTTCAGCAGAGGCAGGGAAGCTGTCAGAGTTAATACGGAGATGGTGCATGTTTTTATACTGAATGACTAAATATATAAAAGCAGATATGAACAAAGGGAGAGATATATGAAAGACAACATAAAAGCAGAATATTTGCTCTCGTAGAACGCAGCAATAAAAAATACCAAAACCTCAGGAGATCAGCTGAAGATAGAGTTTAGTGTTACTGATGGAATCATCTAAAACATGTTGAATAATCAGATTTCAGAAAAAAACAAGAGTTCAAGGAAAGGTGTAGCATGAATGCATAATTGGTACAATCAAAGTTTGCATTAACGTTGGACTGAATTCATCAGATTTTCATATGTTGCCATTCCAGTGCAACAGACAAACATTGCAAACATTAAAACAAAATGTACCAGACTTCTATATCTGTGCCTGCTCTGTGTAAACAGAGGGGAAGAGGTTAAATATTCAGTCTAGTATCAGGATACAGTATTAGACAGCATAGCTGTCTAATAAGAGTCTGAGTGATCAAGTGGCTTGCATGACTCCCAGACCAGGTCACTCTCTGTTACATTATTGATTTGACTCATATGACTTATGAAAGTAATTCTCTAACTCAAAGTTTATGATACACGCATTTCTATTAATTGAGCTGCCGTCTGTTCACCAACTGTGATGTGTATGAAAATCTAAAATCATACTTGTACCCAAAATTAAATACTACACCCAATGTTATAGAACCATGAAAACCTATCCTAGTTATATTTTAAGGCGAGGCAAGTTTATTTGTAAAACATAGTTCAAGCTGGTGATGGTCTCTTGGCTTCACCATTTTGGATGAACTGCTTGTACAGAGACCCGTGGAGACACTTTCAGAATGATTTACCCTACTAAAAATAAACAGAGTTTAGTTTTCGGGATCATATAAATGTAGATTAAAAGTGGCCCAGGAATGAAGCCTTGAGGTATGCCACAGGTGAACTGAAGCAGGCAAGGTTTTAAGTCAAAACAAATTTTTCTTTTTATTTAAAACCCCCCCAAAAAAACAAGTAAACAAACACATTTTTGTCCTCTCCATATATTTGTTTGTCCAAATTCAATCTAAAACTGAAGACAAATTAAAAAAAGCTCAACAAAATAGTCACAACAAAGCACTAAAACGCAAGAGTTCAGTCAGTAGTCAACACAGGGAAGTTTTAAGAAAATACATTTAAAGTGCTGAATATATATATATAGTTCTTTAAGACAACAATCTTTATGAATGAAGTAAGACTTCATACAAATACAACAGATTTATGTTGCTAACAGCAATTATTACAACACTTGAGTCTGAGTGTTGAATTATGCTACATAAACTTTATGCTTTGTAGAACATCTTGCAAATGCAAAGTTTACCACTTTTTTGTGGGATTAATGACAATTTGAACTTTGTTAAAAAAAAAAAAAATGTCAACATTTGCCTTTGCTGTTGAAAGTGACAGTTTTGTTCTGGATTTGTTTGGATGATACATTTTTAACAGTTTCTTTTTGAAATACTGATTACAATTGTAGATTTATTGTATATCAAGTCATCAGAAGTAAGGTCTGATCCTCTGTGCTAGACATTTTTTTCCTTTTTAATGAGAGGTGAACAAGATTGAAAGTTTCACAAGAACAAATACATTTTTCCTATCTTTGACTTTTAGGCAACTACTAGATCTTTCTTAGGTCAGAAATGTTTAGCTTAATAATATTGACATCCCTCAAGTTACCCAGGTGGAAGATGTCAGAAGTATTCCTATATAGTGCAAAGCGGGTGTGGGGTGGAAATGTAAAAAGAGCAGAAGTGGAGCTTTTCAAAGTTTTTATGAAGCTCTGTCAAAGATGCCAGCCTTCTGATGTGAACTCCAACATCCCTGATGTGCTTCTTGGCTCACTCTACAGTTCTCCTCCTCTTCAAAGCCTTTACACTTCAAAGCTGGGAATTCTCTTTTCAACCCTCTGGTCCAACTGTGCGAGTTTGCATCTATTCTCTATACGGAGCCAAACTCTGCCATCCAGGATTCGTATTTTTCCAGGTCTGCAGCAGAAACAGATTTTGAGATCTTCTTCAGAGTCATAGTGAAATCCTCCATGGTGACAGGCATCTGCAGCTCATCTTTAGACAGCGCTCGTATCTCCTCCGGGCTCAGGCCTTGGATTCGACGACGCATGGCCATCATGGATGCATCTCTGATGCAGACATGGCAGAGAAAATGGTTACCAGACATCCTTGAACTCAGTGTTTTAAGACTTAAATGTTCAAAAATAAGATGGGGTGGTTTCTATAAAAAAATGCTGCCTAAAGCCAGAGGCTGTTCCTAGATGAAGCATACAAGGTCACTGAAGTAATGATTAAGAAATGAACAGAGATCGTTTCAGAACAGAACATTCCTGAAATCCTCTGCACAATTTTTGCAAAACAAATCCACAGACTAAGAGAAAACTAAATCTATTTACATAATATTAATTTCCAAAAATGGAAAGGAGAGATGTGAGGTTTAATGACAACTTTTTTACAAGAAAATTTGACTGTTCTGAAGTTTTCAATTTGGAAAGAAACACGAGTAATAGAAATATTCTGAGAAATTAGTTCCTAAAAAATATTTTGTTTTAGCATAAAAATAAAAACCAGTTTAATCGATAAGTATTACAAGTGTAATAACAGGACTTTTATTTCAGCACCATTAGGAATAATTTCTGCTTTTCTGTTTTAAATAAAACTATGTAGATAATTAAACATTTTTGCTTAATTTTTTTTTGTAAACCCTGAAGCTGTGTCTCACAAAGGCACAGCTGGTCTTTAAGTGACAAGAATTTAAAATAGAATTCATGTCGGTGTATTAAGATTAACTACATAAAACAGACTAATAAATGTGGAAAAATCAAATAACTAAATTTATTTGTGATTGGTTTCCAACATAAGGCAGAGATTTGCAAAAAATTAACAGTCTGGTCACACAATTCTCAGTTCTGGACTGAACATCTAGATTTTCAGCCTTCAGCACTCACCTTGGGTCAGTCACATCATATTACAAATCCTTAATGTGATTTACTGAGTTCTGTTGCACAAAGAGTTGTAATGTTTTTTCTTTTCTTTTTTTTTTTAAATCAAGAAATTTAAACAAGCTGCATTTTTGGGGGGATTTTACATGGGAGGTCAACACAATGAAATGTAAAATTGTGAAACGGATTAAATGTTTTCAACATATTTTTACACCTAAATATCACAAAACTTTGGAATGCTTTTGTAGTCAGGCTTCACAACTAGAGAGTGAAACTTTTGCCCATTTGTTTGCGTAAAACAGCTCGAGTTCAGTCACACAGGATAAAGAAACCCTGTGAACATCAATTTTCAAATACAGCCAGAGATTAGATTATGAGTTAGATTTGCCCTGCAGCTCTGGCTTCATGTTTAGGCTGGTTGTACTATTGGAAAGTTAACCCCTGTCCCAGTCTCAAGTCATATGCAGCCTCTAACTCTGATCAGTTTTAGTGTCCTTGCTGATAAATGCCAACACCACTGTGTGTGAACACTTTTTACAACTGTTTTAAAGAAGGTTCTGAATACTAGAGGATGGAATTTAAAACAGCATTCACATTACTGTGTATAAGACGGATCTTCAATTGTAACATCTGATCATGTTGTCCTGAGAATGCACAAACCTGCAGACGTTGGTGATGTCTGCTCCCGAGTATCCCTCAATCTTTTCCGCTATGAGGTCGAGGTTGACGTCAGGAGCCAACTCCACCTCCCTCAGGTTGATCTTTAAAAGCTCCACACGGCCCACGGCTACATGCAGACAGAACGGATCAGACATTAAGGTGAGGCTTCAAGAGGAAATGGATCCATCAGTGTGCATCGTCCTTATCTTGCGTGAAAACAAGTTGGACGGCGGTGGCTTGAAAGGTCACCTGTGGGCAATGGGATGTAGATCCGCTTCTCCAGCCGTCGCCGCAACGCCTCGTCGATATCCCAGGGGAAGTTTGTGGCAGCGAGCACCATCACCATTTTAGAGGGGTCATCATTTTCCAAGGCTCCGCCAACACCTGAAAAACACAGGATTACTAATGAAGTCTTATCAAAGTAGTTCTAATTCTAAAAGTACATTGTGACAGGTTTTATACTTTGAATCCTCTTTTTTTTTTTTTTCTTGGCCGATCCTCTCAATCAGCAGCTACTACACACAACACCTCCCCCCTGTGGTCCACTAACCGTCCATCTGAATCAGAAGTTCTGATTTAACACGGCGGCTGGCTTCGTGTTCATCTGACGTCCCTCTTCTGCCACAGATGGAGTCAATTTCATCTATGAAGATAGTTGTTGGAGCGTAGAATCTAGCCTAAGGAGAAGAAAAAGAAAAAAAAAAGATGAAAACAGTTCTTTACATATGCAGATAAACAAAGAGTCAGGTTGGAAATGTTTAATATTCCAGCCAGAAAACAGTCTGCAGAAACACTCACCATTTCAAACAGCAGACGGACAAGTTTCTCTGACTCGCCCCTGTATTTGGAGGTGAGGGTGGAGGAGGACACGTTGAAGAAAGTAGTCCCACATTCTGTGGCCACGGCTTTGGCTAACATTGTCTTTCCGGTTCCTGGAGGGCCAACCATTAGTACGCCCTGAGGAAAACAGTGTAAAAAAGAAAATAATCAGATAGACTGTTGCAGGTAATTGAAGGTAGCTGATCGACGGTTCCACTGGGAGGATCTACAATCCAGGACTGGGTGCCTGAGCACGACTCCTAAACGTAACTGTTATGAAGGGATATTTATTGTTGCCTGTTTTAGTATTTCACTGGTAGCAAAATAATATTTTCCATGAAACGTATTGTAAAAATTATTACTTAAATCTAAGTCACGTGCACAGCAGGCACAGTTACTACCTAAATATTTGTCCCTTTTAAGCCACTTATCTTATTTTTCCATCTTTTACACACTTGCACAATTATTTGCATTTGTTACTTTATTTGGGTTATGGAGACTTATTGCATGGTTAAATTCAGTTAAAAAATTTTAATTATTCTGTTCAATTGTATTGGTTTGTCCCTCCCCGCTTCCAATTTTTCGATTTGATTCGTAAAACAAATCAAAGAAATCACCTTGAAATCCTCCATCTATGGCACTGTGTCCAAGAGTTTTGCCAGTCAGGATACAATTGTCAAGTTGAAAGTACTCAAAGGCCACAATTAGGGATTTTAAAACAAAGAACAAATAAAATTTGTTTTGCTATAAAATTTTAATGACATTAAATTTTTCTAATAACTTGTTTTGCTGGATGTTTTTGGTCCATAAGGAAAAAAAAATAAAAAATGAAGCTAGACATATACTTCGACTCGCACTAAAGAAGATATGCATCTATCACTTGTACTGGCGGGTTAAATTACAAATTTATCTGGATTTCTATGAAAACAAGATAGTCCAAGCAAACATATACATGTCAAAGTAAATACAGTATAAAGTAAGCATAGTACCGTACATAAAGAAAAAGCAGTATTCTGGTACTAAGATAAGAAAATTGTTTAACTTCATCTGAAATGCCTACCACAGATAGGAAAACAAATATTAGATTTTACATATTAGACTATACAGGAAGTGTTTTAGTTCATTTGTATGTATTGAAGTTTTAAAGTTCTAGCCACATGTTAGATTTCCAGTGTAAAACACTACAAACGGAACAGACTATCAGCATAATGTTTATAAACATTAAGGACCAATATGGCTGAATGTTAAAACTAATGACACTTACTTTTTTCTGAACTAACATTTTGCTCCATTTCCAGCATTCTAAGAGAAATAAGCACTGCTTTGTTTTCAGTTTGAAATGCTTACGTATGTGTGCATACAGTTGAGAAATGATAAGAACTGAGCTCTTGTAAAACACAGTAAAGTGTTGACTGTCAAATGGCTGGCCTGCAGGGAAAAGGTCTCACATGATGAGGCTAAAGAGAGGCCGACACATAAGGTGATGACAGGGAGAAAAGCTGAGGGTTCAAAGGATTTTGATAAATTAGGAGAAAATAGATTAAAGCAAGGAAGTTAGGCACAGCACATCTAAACAGAGCCAATCCACTCATCTCATACATGTCTGACATTAATAAGTACTTAGAACAAGTACTTAGAACTGTGTAAACACATAATGCATGAGCAAATTCATTCGTACACCTAAAACATTTTCAAAAATAGTATGTGACAAACCTAAAAACACAAAGTAGTGTACATTTTATAAAGGCAGAAAATGATACATAAATATTTTTCCAAAATATGAAAAGAATGTCAAACTCATCTCTGAATGTTGACTCAATGCTTTGCAGAACCAGCTTTCACTGCAAGTCTTTTGGAGTATGTCCACTGACTCTGAGGCTAATCTTTTGTAAAACATTTTATTTAGGTATGTCAATTTAATGGGGGAAGATCAATAGAAATGCATGTCACATCTTTTAGACTTTTATTGGCAAAAAATAAATCTAAATCATATAAACTGAAGTGAATACATAATAATAATAATAATAATAATAATAATAATTCTAAAGGGGTATCAATATTTTTGACAGTGCAGACCTACCTTCCAGGGTCGACGAATTCCCTTGAAAAAGTCAGGCATCCACATGGGCAGCACTACAGCTTCTCTCAGAAGCTTCTTAGCATCTTCCAAATCAGCAATATCATCCCTACAAATCACAGATAAATAAGTCAGAGAGCAGAACAAAACAAAATCAATCAAAATAGCAAAACATGTAAAGAAATACACATGAAACCCACCAGTGTACATTAGGATTGCGGGAGATGATGTCTCTCTCTAGTGAGTCCACTAAGTCACTGTCATGCCCAGTACCATCAAACTTCTTCTGTTCTCCTTCTGCCAATGAATCCACTTTCTTACCCTGCTGAAAAAAAATGTTTCCTTTAGAACAGAATAGAAATAGAATAGAATATACTTTATTGATCCTCAAGGGGAAATTGCTTATTTGTTGAAAGCTACTCCATCTTAGGTAATAAACACAAAGTTTGTAAAATATCTACCTAAGAGTGATACTTCAAAATTACTAGATATAAACAAATATAAACTTACATATATAATATATAAACAAATATAAACTTAAAGCCCTATATTAATTTACTAGTCAACCGAAACATGAGCAACAGCAGTTGTCAGACCTTATCATCTTTGGCCTTTGCGGCCCTGTTGGCCTGCCTCTCTGCTTTAGGGTTGGCCTGTGCGCGTCCTCCTGCTCCTCTGTGCTGCATGGCAGGAGACTCCCTCCTGTGCTGCTTTATTGCACTGTTAGGCCTTTTCACCACAACAGGATTCCTACAAATACACAGATGGTTAAACATACCAACAATCATTTCTGATAGGCAAACAGTGGTAATAATAATAGACAGGAAATCACCCCCCACATTCAAAACCAGATCTGTAAGTGGAATAGTGATGTAGTGAGGCTGTAGAGATAAAACCGTCTATGCAAAATCACACCCTGTGGAGTTTAGTGTGTCGTTTTGTCACACAGCCAATTCAGATACAACATCACTCACCTGTGTTCCACTGGGATGGGTGGGGGCCAAACTGCTGGGTCCTCTGGCCGCTCCAGAGGGACCAGGATGTCGACTGGCTTCTCGGACTTAAAGCTCTCAAGTGTTCCCATGATGCTTTTCACCTGCTCATATTCCTCAGTCAATTCATGTCTGAGCTGCTCACACACAGAAGGAAGGAGATCATTTATTTTAATTTAATCTTAACATTAAGTTAAAATGAAGAAAAAAAGAAAAAAAAAGACAACCTCTAATGTTTGTAGACATTCATATTAAAATTGCAGTGCTTCAACAAACACTTTAATGTTTTGACAAGTGAAGTTTAATTTACAGATTCAGGAATATTAGCAACATATGATTTGAACACTTGACAGTTGGAAAAAAAGTTACAGACAAAGACAACCTGTACCTATGGTTGTCAAGTCCAAATTGTTTTTAGGGTTAGTACAAATAGATAAACTGTGAAGAAATGGACAACAATGAATCATGATCAGTTCCACTTACAGAAAGAGTCAGGGAACGACATCCAACCCAACTTAATTGGTCAAATTTGAAAATCAGTTGAATTTGCTAATTGATGAGTGGCCATTCTAACAAATATTAGAAGTTTAACCCAATACAATGTCTTTTTCTACTGTTTGCCACTGTAGCAGCATTATAACTGATTTGATAAGATACAAATGATCAGATCATCGTTTTTCCCAAAGCTATCAGGTAATTCTGGCAGCCAGGCGGCCATATTGGATTTTGAGGTAGAGGTGAGAAACTTCGGACATTTCCACTAAGAAGTCTAACTTCTCGGGGCATTTTTGATCATTTTTTCATCTTAAAACTCAAAACTTACAACTTCAGAGTAAATATGGGACAAAAACTATTTGTTTTTCTTCTTATGACATAACACAAATAAGTCCATGTCCTATAAACTGTACTATTTTAAAAAGTATCTCACAACGGTGGTACATGGAAATCTGGGTACAGTATTTACTACAGTGGTAGCTGTTAGAAAAAGCCTTGAGAATCACTACTCTGAATGCATCGGTCTTGATCCAAGAGCTCTTTGTGCTGTACTTTTACAGCAATCCCTAAGAAAAATCACTTTTTTAGCTTTATGTAATCACAGCTTTCTTCACTCTTCAGATGTTTTCAACAGGGCTGCTACCCACTTGTGTTGAGTGGCTACTGGATGTCTGTCTTGTCTCAGATTCGCAGGGGATGGGAGTGCGGGGGGTTCAATGCCCTGTTCATGATCTGGGGTCATTTCCTGTTGTGTTGTCCAGCTCTCCAACTGAGAGAGAGTCAAGCACAAGGGACTCTTTTACTCGGCTCAGGGAACTAATTTAAATTCACAGTGTTAACAGTTGCGGCCTCATCTTCCTCATGCATTTCTGAATTTGTACAAATTTGATAAACATATAGTCTTGTTATTATTTAGTTTTATTTATATTTCAAAATCTCTAGAAAATGTCTGTAGAATTAGAAAAAAAAAAAAAAACATTACAGGGTTCCTGCAGATTTTCCATGTTTTTCAGGCTGAAATCAACTTGGGCATTTGGCCAAAGTGCAAGTATAAAAGTTCCTTCTTAAACCACTGTACTACAGATATTTATATGGTGTGCTTGCTTTGAATATACCCTGCAAAAACCAGAAATGGCAAGGACGAACAGATAGATGGATTAACATACAGAAGGACAAACTGATGAGAGTTGACAGACAAAAGTTGAACAAGTAAATGGATGAAAGGATAGACACATTTCAGGACAAGTGCATGTGTGAATGCTTGGACAGATGGATGGAAAGATGGCTTTATAGGCTGCATAAGCACCTGATTGAAAAACTCCCAGAAAACCAATAACCAGCATGTTAGATGGGAGATCATGAATAATAATAGAACAAAAAATATATCTAGCCTGAACCTACATTCAAACTATGCAAAATAAAGCAGGAAATTAAGACGTTATCCAGGGTGACTCTTGTGCATTTGCCCTGCTGATCTGCAGTTCACTGTCGATGCAAAGTGAAAGGGAAGGCTGACTGACCTGTTGCCATTTAACTTTCAGAGCTGGATCTCTGAGGGACTGAGAGTGCTTGTGGATCTGCTGAATCACGCCTTGGTAGTACACCACGGAGGAGTCATAGTTTCCAAGCAGGGCATACTCACGGCCCTTCTTGGCGTTGTCACATATCTCTGCCAAATTCATGCTTCATAAACAGCTGCAGAAAAGCAAACAATTTCCTGAATTAACCGGGCGATTTAGCAACGAGTTTGTAAATTTTCAGAGTTCCGTGGACTGAAAAGTCCACGGAACTCTGCAATAATTAAGTCTCATTCATGTTAAATGGCCAAAAGATTAAATTAATTATGCAGCTTACTATCAGTTATACAGCAACACCTGCTAAATGAAAAATAAGCTAGCTGATAACAGGGACACTGACTTGTTTTTTCTTTGTTAACGAGGGGGAACAAACAGCTCGGAAAACTACAATAAAAACAATTCAACACCCAAATTACTGCACGAGCATATTTACACCCACTTGGACGTTAGCTTCAAGCTAACTCGCGGTCAGACGGCGACAGACAAAAAAAACCCAATTCAACTGGCCGCCGTGTGTCAGTAAGCAAACACTCCCCTAATCCTCCCACAGAGCGTTAAACACATGCAGACAATGACAAGAGACACATACCGTGCATTTAACAACACGTTTTTTTGTGAAAATGTTCCTTACACCTGCGCAAAATGCGACTGTGGGCGAGGTAGTTTATGAATTAGCAGTCCAACGTTGAGCAAGGTGTTACCATGGCCGCAGAGAGACGCCGCGTGAAGAACATGGACAGTCTCGGTTACCGCGATGCTTTCACTTACGCGTTCAAAAAATGGTAAAGAGGAGAACACTGCACATGAATGAGAGATTATCAGGAGAATGGCCAACTGGGAAGGCAGAAACGTTAAAAAATTAATGGAGAAAATTTATTTACGTCAGCTTTCCACATGTAACAAGTCTATTTATTTTTAGTGACTGGACTGAACTGAAATAATTATTTTTGTACGGGGTTTATGAAACGCCTCATCGGGGTTGTTGCTACGCAAGAGATGGCCGCTGGTGGTCGCTGAAAATAGGTCAAATATTGAAATCTGGGTGAGACAGTCTCAACATTAGACCCATTTTATTTCCATTCGTCCATTCTCCGCTTGTTCTTGAAGGGTCGCCAGGCAACAGATGCCTGTCTCCAGCGGCGAGAGACGGGGTACAATCTCGACAGATCATCACAGAGGCACAAAGGAGAAATAACCAGCTCACACACTTACACTTTTGGTCAATTTGGAGACCAATTAACTATCAGTAACATGTTTTTGGATTAAGCTGGAGAACCAGGAGAGAACTCACACATGCACCGAGAAAACATGCAAACTCTAAACAGAAAGATCCCAGGCCAGGATTCAAACCCAAGACCATATATTGCTGCAAGGCAACAGTGTTACCACTGTGCAACCAGCCCCCATATAATAGAGCTTATCGGTCACAATAACACAAAAAATTTAATCAAGTTAATTAATTTCCATTTAATTGTATATCTATCTGGTGACATCATTTTAAAAGTAAATTAAAAAGTAATATGCTCCTGCAGTAGCTCTGAAAGATATTCTAGAGACATTTTAACTACCTAAAAATGTTCACATTCACTCCAGCACTTTTTTTCTGCCATTGCAGCTGGAGTATCATGAGCAGTGGTGGTTCTTGCATGAATGCTGCCCCTCACTCAAACAAACCACTCAAAGAAAGCAAATCTAACTGAAAATCCATATATATAATACAATGAATAAGAAGCACTCCTAATATAAGTCCAGGTTTTACAAGTTTCTATACATCATGGTTTTCACTATTTTGCTTATTGCAAGAAAACACTGAAAACACTATTTATTTTTTATTATTTTTTGTATTTTCAAAAGTAGAAACAGGTTCTGTAAATTTAACTGTTAACACATAATTGTTCAGTGTATAATAAGCAAAATACTATGCATTTGTTCTGACCAGACTAATGAGACCAGATGTTAAACTAGGGTTGAGCAAATCCAACTAAAACTCGTCTAAGTAATAAAATAACCACTGGTTCACACCACAAGAGGGGTGAACCTGTTCCAAGTAACTGGACATATAATTGAGCCTTAGAAAACCCTTTTCACACTCAACTTACAGAATTTTATTACATTTTTTGCTACACTTTCTGCATGCTGCTCTGGGAAGAGATCTATAACACCCCATCGAAAACCGCAACTAAACCACAGCCTTGTGGGATGATGTGAGATGTTGGTAGGGTGGAGCGACTTTGGTTTCAGGTTCCCCAGAAATTGCAGTCTCTGCTTGGCCCATTTCACAATAGCGGTGATGTTCTTCGATCAGCTCGAGGTCATCAGAGATCCGCACTCTGACAAATTAAATGCCATTCACTCTCTCTCCTGGACGCTCGCTGATGCTTTTGTGTTTGGCCCACGACCTTCAGAACTAGACGAACGTTGCCTTTGTTTTGTCCTCATTGAGGTCGTTTCTGCACCAGCCCTTTAGCTGTTTTGGCTTCCAATACCATGAAATGGTCCCACTACTTTGATATCATCTGCACATTTAATGATCAGAACAGATCCACACTGATATAATAATCATGACACTGTACTGATCCAAAGGTTTCAGGTCCCTTTATAGTTCTATAAATAATGCATAGTAAAGTGCGTTTTTTTTTCATCACTCAGGCTCAAATAGTCAAATTGTTATGCTTTTGTAACATGTTGGTTAGACTGTTTACATGCAACTTAATAATCAGTCATATTTGATACATTTCATGTTGATTTCTAGGAACCAGAGCTTATTCTAGATATGCTTTGCAGGTCAGCTGTATGAATTTATATTTTGTAACCACAAAGTAGCAGCATTTCACCACTTGCATTCTTTCTTTTTCATTTATGTATCATTATTCTAGACTTGTGTTTGCAATGCATACAGAAAAAGAAAATGATTGCAAATTTCATCACAGTTCCATTGTCATTCTATCTGCTTTGGTGACTTTAAACACTTTATTTTCATTTTCTGTCCAGCAGTCTGCAAAGTAATTCAATGACAGAACATAATTCTGCCAGAGAGAGGTCAAAGTAGACATTTCTTGTCAATCATAATTGCATTCTGAAGTGCAAATACTTGACATATCTCCACATTGACTCGTGCATTTTGTAGAAATATCGGTTAAACTTTTGCTCCAACCGATCGGTCTTTGCTGCCATGACCATGACCTGTGTCTCGCTTCAGCCAGAGAGCATTTTAGACATAACAGAAAGCTTCTTTCTACTTTTGAAATACTGCTCACTAATTTAGTGACAATGTTGATTTTAAACAGATGTTCAGACGGATCCTGCGGCCTTTGTTCACCCTGCGAGACCACAGTAGACCTTAGCACTGACAAAATGTCGTTTCCTGTTCTCTCTGGTTCCTCAGCTCCCTAACAGAGCTCTCACTCAGCTGCTTCAGTCTCAGGGGCTTGTGGCTCTTCAGCCGATAAGCCAAAGTCAGGAAGATGGCGTCAACATGCTCCTTCTCAGCGGGGTCTTTGGCCGAAGTCTCAAATAGGGGGAAGTTGTAGCCGTCGGCAAGACAGTGAGCGGCAGAGGCGGGCACCTGCCGATGTTCCCTCAGGTCACATTTGTTTCCCACGATGATACGCGGCACCAGGGGCCCCACGGAGTGTTTGCTGCACTCTTCAATCCACTCGGGGATGCTTTCGAAGGATGGCAGATTGGTCACGTCATACACAAAGATGACGGCGTGAACGCTGCGGTAGTAGTGCTCCACCATGCTCTTCCTGAAACGCTCCTGACCCGCTGTGTCCCAAATCTGCAACTGGAAAAGGAGGCAGAAGCAGATTCGTTGTTGTTCAGTGCGCACAGCAAGAGTGACGCTATCGTTTTCTTACCGAGCAATCGGGACGGGAGAACAAACGACAACATGGCGATCTCTGTTTTGTCACCGTCTGGTTTGCAGAGTTTGGTTTCAAGAATCAGTATTGTATTGATGAAGAAAGACCGTTGACATGTGATTTGGGACTGAGCTGGTTTACAGTATTTTTTCTAGAAGAAATAGAAATTAGGGCTGGAGCAATTAATCGTGATTAATCAATTGTTTAAATAACTGTCAACTAATTTAGTAGACGATTAATCATTAAATGGCCTTTTTTTTAGTAGACTCAACAAAGTCCAATTGCTGGAGAAACAACATACTTATTAAGCTAAAACTTTCACTTCTAGGGTGAAAGCAAACGTAAACACACCCAGAATAGGAATAGAAAGGTTTAACTAAAAGCAAATCCATGAATTAGAATGGCCTAGTCAAAGTCCTTACAAAATGGATATCCATAGATGCTATTTGTCTGAACATGAGACAGTTTGTGAAGAATGGGCATTAACATAAGTCTCTAAATGCACAAAGCGGGTAGAGACAAGTCTTAACTCAACTTTTTGTTGGCATAAAAGTCAAAGAAAACAGATTTGTGTTTGAGGGTGTAACGAATACTGATATTCTTGCAAGGCATTGTGTCATGAGATGTAGCACCTGTTTTCCTTCGATGAGAACATCGAAGAGAAAACTGTTGAATGAACACTTCTAATTATAGACTTTTGCAAACTGAAAATATTTTAAAAGTAAAATATGAAATCCTAAATTGTGGAATGCTGTAGCCCATTAGCCCGTTTTTCACTACACAAACCATCATTTCATGTGATGATTAGAACGCTTTTCCTCTAATCTTCCAATAAAACCAATACACCAGACAGAGCGTGTTTATCGTTTCTTGTGGATGATTATTAACGCGTGTCATCTCACCTTGATGGCCTCTCCGTCCAGCACCACCGTCCTCTCCCTGAAATCCACCCCGATAGTTGCCTCTGGGTTTTTCAGGAAAGTGCCCCCGCAGAAGCGGTAAGTCAGGCACGTCTTCCCGACGTTTGAGTCTCCTATGACTATTATCTTGAAGATTCGTGCCTTTCCACAGTCATGCTCTGAATGAGAGGAGAGCTCCAGGGATTCATTCAGGCTGAAAACTGTGTCAAATTCTTCCTCTGGTTTGTTTTCTATTGCCATGGCTCATCTCGTTGCTGTCTGGACGGCGGTTAGATATCGCGAGAACTTAAAAAAAAAAAAAGCATCGGTAGAAGTCACCCGTAGCCAAGAGGAAATCATTGGAAATGCGCTAAATCTGCCTGTGGTTTTATTGTTTTATTGCTTTGACTTTAGGGCGTTCTTTGAGGTAAATTAGCAAACGGACTGTGCACATTTATATGCAACGAGTGATGAAAAAGAAAATCACTTGAGTGGTTTAAATGAATTTTTATTTCATTTCATTTATTCACCAAAACACACTATTTTTTAACAGTTTAATGTAAGACTTCCATATATCTTGGGAAGCTGAAGGAGTAATTGTTGCTTTTCTAGATTCTTTTTCACATTTTGCTTATATTTTTTATAGAAATACTACCATATGGAAAACTATCATATCTCAAGGTCATATGGAGTAATCTAATCTTGGCCCATCCTCATATATATATATATATTTGTGCATGTGTGGGCTCTCCAAACACTAAAGTTACATTCAATTTAAAATGTTCATGGTTATTTCAGATTTTGAAAACGTGACTATATAAATCAAAAATTTTACCTCAAGAAAAATATTAATGGTCAGCGTTGGTTCTCCTATTTTAACTGATCAAAACATGGCACAAGGTCCATCTTTTGTTTAAATTCATTGTTAAAACTGCTGTATTTTAGTTTTAGAAAGCCAGTTTTCCACATTAACACATGGTTCTCTGTACTGTAATTTCATGTGCTGTTCAGACTGTTAGAAGTCTGCTTTCAACATAGGTGGTTCAATACAAAAGACACCAAAATGACATTTTCTAGATATAATGGACACAAGTTTATTTTTGACATATACAATAAAATCACCTCCTGATCTCTGAAAAGTAAATGTGAAAGTAAAATGTAGAGTCAAACTAACACTCATCCCTATGGACCTTTTGGGTAAAATAAAACCCACTGTTACTAATGTTGCATTGGTGGATGCTGACAGAAATACTGATTCATCTCCACATCATGATTGTTTAAGCAGAAGCAGTTTGTTGGTCTTGCATTTCGCAAATTTATGCTCCCAAAAGCCATTTAATGCCTACCATCTCTCAGCATTTTGGACCAAATACTGCTAATAAAACAAAAGAATACATTTTATTTCATTTTGGAATGCAGAAATTTAATTATCCTTCTACACAAAAAGCACATAGATCTGAATACATATCGCAAAATGAGCCACTCGTAATCACAACAAAAAGAAAGTTGAACATGGCAAGAAGGCTTTTGAGCCCAAACCTGAGACTGCAGCAAACACTGACTTTGTGGTTTCAAACTAAAAATTTCACAACCACTTACTGAGTGCAGAATCACATCATCTGGATAGAAAAAGCCCTGTTTTTCGTCCAGTTTAGTTTGGAGTCATAAACGAGAGGCACTTAAGCTGCCAGACCTCAAAATTCTGATTTTACACCAATTTGAAGCTGGCGTGTGAGCGCATGTTCAAGTTAAACACAAATTTGATCCAAAACATGTCATTGTGGAACAAAACTCAAGAGTACAAATGATTAAATACTACCCTCTATAATTGTTCATATGATTAAAAATAATAAATAGGAAAAAAAAAAAAATAGTTCCAGAATTGCCACAGCTTTGGCAGAGCCAAATGAAGTCTAATGTTTTGCAAACAGGGACATGAATACATCTGAGAGCTGTTTAAGCACCAACTATGAGACGAAACCCCTAATTCAAATGTCTAAAGTCCACTCTTCATCCCAAGTTATTCACGTGTATGTAGGCATCCGACATTCCCACTGAGGCAAGCATATAATAAAAAAGTATGAAAAATTAACAGCTTATGGGACAAAAAAAAAAATGTACCTGTGGAAGCAGGAAGAACACATATATGGTAAAAGTAGTGTTCAGGTAATGGCAAGAAAAAGGTGTCAATCCCTGTGCTGGCAGTGAAAGGACATAAATGTGTGCCACACTTTTAAGAACATTTGTAAAAACATTTAATGTTTTTTTTCCCCCCTTCCAATTCATGCCCTTGTGTGTTGGTCTGTGATTACACAGAGATGTTTGTTGTATTTACTTCATCTCAAAATGATGTAATACTGTAAGTGGGTGAAATAGAAAGAAAAATAACCTCTCCCAGTCCTTAACTTATGTCTTCAAGTTAAATGGCTGATTTAATACTGAAACATCACCTGTGGCAAACAAAAATCCCCAATAAAAATAAATAGCCATTATAAATAAACACCTCTTTTGACAAGGGAACATCGGTTCCCTACCAGTTCTCATCAGAGAACGAACTGGAGCTGCCGGAATCGGAGTCTGCATCCGTTAAGCCGTCCAGGTCCCAGTCGGCGCTGGAGCCGCTGTCGTCGTCCTCCTCCGTGGAGAAGCTGTGAGCGGACCCGAGGCACGCCGGGTACACGCGCGTCGACACGCACACGGGCCCCAGGGTGGACACGTACACCGCCATGATGTTCTTCCACGCGTCCCGAGCGGGGTCGTACTCGTGGATGAGGACCCTGTTCTTGTTGTGCTGAAGCAGCGTCTGCGTGAGGAGCAGCAGCTTGCCGCTGTGCTGGATCACCTGGTAGTTGAGCGCTCGGCTGTCGATGGGGATGTCCCCCAGCCTCTTCCACTCCCCTCTTGCAGGGCTGTAGGCTTTGACCACGGGGATGTCGCACACGCAGACGATCTGCTCCTGGAAGACGCAGGCCTTGTGAAGCTTGTCCCTTCTGAGTGAGCCACAGTGGCGCCAGCGGTTTCTCTTGGGGTCGTAGCAGAGCATTCTCCTTTTGTTCACCACGTACAGGTGATCATGCAGAGCCACCACTTGCATTTTACCCAAAGAGTGAGGCAGCGGGGCCACCAACGTCCACTGGTTCCTCTGGATGCTGTAGCACTCTACCTCCTTTAATCTGACGTCTGTGACTGGATTTCTCCCTCCCAGAAGGTACACGTGGCCATTCAGGTAGCCCATCCCTGAGTGGATTCTGCCCAGCAGCCTTTCTGCCAACTCCTCCCAGCTGTTGAGGACGGGATTGTACAGCCAGAAGTGTTTGGAAAGGTGAGAAGCCAAATACAAGTTGTTCTCCGGCGTGCTGCAAACGATAAGCGACTCCATAGTGGAGCGTTTGTAATCTTGACTGCTGAGATCTTCCAAAGGCGGAGCCATAAAATACAGGTCCTCGGAGTAAGGGTCGCAGCACATGATGTTGTCGTTGGGCAGGCCAAAGAAGAGGATCATCTCCTTCGCGCTCACGCCTATTCTGTGTTTCGGTGCATCCAGAGGCACAGACATGGCGCAGCCGTCCTCTGCAGACCTGCTGAAGAAGGATGCCAGGTATGTCTCGATTAAAGGCCTCGCCGCGAGGCTCTCCAGGTAACACTTGTCCTTCTCGCTGAACAAGCTCCAGCGCACACACTTCAGCACCTGCAGGGCGTCCTCTTTATCCACAGGTGCGTTCACCTCCAGCCACTGGATAGCCGCAGAGCACACCGTCTTCTCGCAGTCCACGTCCAAAGTATCGAGAGACAACAGTTCCTTAAACTGATCCGAATTCAGCTCGCACAGATCCCCTCCGTTAAACACCTGATTGAAGTTCTTGGCAATGAAGGCTTGGGCGTTCTCCTTTAACTCCGGATTGTCGTAGGTGTCCGCAAACTTCAGCATCCCCACGCAGTTGGAGTGATCCAGCCTCCTGGTCATGAAGCCGGAGCAGGCTTTCCGGATGTACTCCAGCTGCAGCATGTTGGCCGCCGCGTACAGCCTCTGCACGTTGCTCTCCGTGACGGTCACCCTACCCGTGTAGCAGTAGTCGATGATGACCGACATGGATTCAGAGTCCACGCCGCGGATGAGCACCCTCTCCTGGGCGCTCTCGTTCAGCCCGCCCGTGAACATGCTCTTGAAGTACGGGCTGGCAGCGGCCAGGACGTTGCGGCTGCACAGAAACGCTTGACCCACGTCAACTCTTCCTCCCTCGCGGTGCTCCAGCGATTCCTCTTCTGCCTCCTCCTCATCATCGAGACACTCAACCCCGATGGTAACGTCGCCGAGCAACCGAGAGTCGTACATCAGTTTCAGCTCGTGCATCAAGCCCCGAGCGTGGTTCACGTCCTCCAGCACCTCCGGACCGTTGAAGCAAACCAGCGATGAGGCCATTACTGCAAACTCGCACTTTTAAAGCCCAAGTCACAAGTTGTCAGGCGGCAAACATGCTGCGCTTCTACCTACTCGTCGATGAAAATCAAACCTGGTTAAATACACTACAGCCGAACGTCCGCCTGAGTGTCCAAAAACTAACATTTCTCGGTGTCCAAATGAGCTTAGACTCGCTTCTGAATGAAATATAATCTACTAATCACAAACAGAACATCACTTCATGTTGCCTTCAAAGCTTTTTCTTCTTGTTTTGATAGTAGGGAGCAGGCAGCTACAATACGACTAAATAGGCGTCTGTTTGGAGTGGGCTGCTTCTTACTTCCGGAGAAGGAGTTTCAGAATAATGTGCCCTCTCTGTGAAATATCACAAATACTGCTTATTCGCCCGCTTTATTTTCATATCTTAAGTTCCTTATAATGCTCTCTAATTTTATTGTACAACATTAGCTACTTTGTTTATTTTAAATCAAAACCTTTCTAACTCCAAAATAGAAAATGTTATTTGAAGCCTTACTGCACGCTGAACCTGTACGCTCTCACAACCTTGCTAGAATATAGCTCAGCCTTCTGATTGGTTTGCAAAACTGTGTCAATTCGGGTTAGGTTGACCGAGATTCAATGATTTAAGTATTTAAATTATTTTATTAGAGAAGTATTCTTTCCCCGTGAAAGACATAAATAATTTAAGGAGTTAGATGACTTAACAGAGTAGCATCGTTTAACAAGTCCTAATAATAAATGGAATGGAAAACATATTACATCATCTTCTACAACTGATGAAAGCAATAGTGATGTAAATAGATACAAAATGATCAATGAACGAATCTTAACAAAATTACTCATGGACAGCCTAATAAAGCGAAGCACGAGTAATGGTGCTTTATAACAGCACGATTATGATTCACAAAATGTCATAAGCATAACTGCACACTATGTTTACTTTCGTCTTAACTCTACTATGGTTAAAAGGTAAAAATAAATTTTAAACCCATATTAGCTATTTGATTTCTGGGATAATTTACTTGCATTTGGCTTTTAGTTACAAGATAAACAAATCATAATGTTTGCTTTGATTAATAATATCAGCCCTAACGTGAGTGATTTCGGTAACCTCATTTAATTCTTAACAATACATCCATTGCTGTTTTTTTTTATGTAATTGGCCCTCTTACCCAACACACCAACCTACAAGTTGCAGGAAGTCCTGAAGACTAACAAATACATTTTGAATTAAAACAAGTCACTCGGAGCCCTAATAACTACTTTGTAGCTTTATTGCAAAGTATTTATTTAGTTACAAGACAGGATGCTCCACATAAGATGCTTCTATTGTTTGGTCAGTGATATTAATCTAGTCAAGTTTTATAAGTTATGCATGTAATGTAAGATCAGCAATAAATATGAGCAGATTTTCAGGTGAATCTGCGGTTGAGGTCGTTGATTCTGCGCAGGGCGTCTTGGTTGCGGATGGTCTTATGGACGGTGATGATGAAGGGGAATGCTGAGGGCAGTTCCACCTTTTTACTCAACTTCTGATGACCCCAGTGGAGACAGCGCAGCCATTCTGCGAGGTCACGCCGACCTGCTCGCTCCAGTGCGTCTTGGAGTAATTTGGTCTTATTTGGCTTGTCCCATGACCTCTCATACCTGGTAATCAATGCAATTTCAGAAAAAAGGAGAGAGGTGCAAAATTTTCTAATGTTTTTGCCCCGTACAGGATCCAGTGGCACAAAGTAAATTTGGTGCAAAAACTACTGTGACATTAAAATTTATTTATTTTTTCTTCTTTCAAAAAGATCAAGTTCTGAAACCTGAATGCGTAGACACACACCCACACACACAAATAGTACCATCTTTCCAGCATGAGCCTGGCCTGTTCGCTCCTCTCTGTTGATTTGGTGTGGAACTGGTGTATTTCAGCCCTGCTGAAACCAAGTTCAGAGGCCAGAACTGTCCATTCAAAACCCAGTCGTTGGGAAATCTCCTGCAGCGTACTCAGGTTGGTCACAGCATCCTGATTTTTTTTTATTTTTTTTTTAAAAGGCATGATAAATGCTCTAGCAATCTTAGATGTAGTGTAAGTCAAGTTTGTATGTCAAGCAAACAAAAAAGAAAAAGCTTAAAACTTACCTCTTGAGCTTTGTTAGGCATTTTTAGAAATGCAGAGCTTCCGCTCCGGGGCCAGGATTCAGCACATACAGAACAAGTTTCCCAACAGCAGGAGAATATACTTATGGCTTCTTAACTGTACAAGCCTGAACGTTACTTTGGAGACTTCCCTTCAAAACACAAGCATGTTAAAGATTAGTCAGCTCAGCTCTTCCAGGGTCTTCGCTGCAGCAAACATCTGTCCGGTTCAATGCTCTGCCTCACTTCTACAGCCCATTTAAAAAGTTCAACTTTCCTTTTCTACATTTATTATGAAACTTACCCCATAGCATTAAGCTAAAAAACAAACATATCAATCATTGGGTTTAATGTAAAGTTATTTAAAATCCGCCAAATAAATCTTTTTTGTATCAAAACAAATATTTGTTTTGAATCAATGATTTGCTCAGAATCTGATGTTTTATGTATCCTATGTAATTTTGATTGAAAAAAGGACAGAAAAATAGAATATAAAGATTACTGTCATGTTTTGTAGTTTGTGATTGTGAATAGGACCAGAATGCAGACATGAACTAGGATTGAACACAGCGAAGGACTTAATGATAAACTTACAGAACTGGAACAAGGCAGACAAAACATGGAATGTGGACAGAGGAATAGGAAGAACCAACAAATAACAACAAAAAATGAAGAACAGGCAAACTAAGGCAATGTGAGTAACTAACATAAAGAAAACTGAACTAGACACAAAAGAAAGTACAAAATCCAGAGGGAAAAAGGAAATAAGTCCAAAGGTACAAAGAACCGTACACAAGAAGACACTAAGAAACTAAACACAAAGAAATGATCTGAATATGGGAAGACTAAATATGGAACTCAAAACACAAACACAAATGAAAACCAAAGCACCCAAGGATACAATAACATGCCATAAATTCAGTAATTCTCTTGGCTTCTCAAATCTGTGTGAAAACAAACAAACATCTAAATCTAAGATAAAATGTGTTTGAAAGGTATGTTTCTTCAAGGTGCTGCTGTCGTTGTTTTTCTTTCTGAATACAATTTTACTGAAATATTTTGTGGGAATATATCCATGTTCTTTGCTGCTTTACTGTTAAATATTGTGCCTGAAGAATTCAAAATGCTAGAGTTATCTTTCCCTGTTAGGAAAAACAATTTTGGGTAAACAGCACTGACCTAGGCGTTGCGAAACACCGTTAACATCTCTTTACACATGGAAACAAAACAGAAATGTGCTGCCCAACTTGAGCTTTAACAGATTCTGAATCCATTTTGTTCCTTACCACATCGGGTGAGAGAAAGAGCGGACGCACATGCTTTGAAATGATTTATTCATTTTAAAAATTAAGCCCCTCTTTTTTTCCTTGTGATCCATAAAAAGCATGTGCAATATTACTGCAACGATTAAATTTATGAAACAACTGTAAAGATTTCGTGTAATTACAGAAAATGAAAGAAAGTAACCTCAATATGAAATGTGTGCTCCGACGCAAATGAATATCATATTTGATAAAAAAAAAAAAAAAAAAAACAGCCAAAAAAAAAAGCAGATGATTTACTTTTACAGGTGAATCATAATTCCCATCTAAAGTGCTGCAAGGTCCAGCCATAAAACAGAACTATCAAGAAACACAACACTGTTTAACAGGAAGTAACTTCATTCCAGTTTGAGAGTCTTCTTCTATATCTTACCACGGAATGAAAAATAAAATAACATTACTCGCAAAATCAACCACAGAAAACCATTCAAAGCATTCAAAGCATGTACGGAAGCGTTAGGCTTGAGAGAAATTTGCATTCTAATGAATAAAAGTATAAAAACAATAAAAACTCAAAAAAGAGAAAAATAAACATAAAAGAGGATTTCTTCTTTCACATTTAGCGTCTTATTATCAGAGTATTGCCTGTTGTTATCAATGTGTCATCAGTGTTTAAGCAGGTAGATTAGATCCAGCCTGCTGGATCCACACTTTTCTCAGTCTTTGCGTTCACGTTAACAGTCACTTTCTTTGGGAGCTCTTGGCAGCATCATTTTAAAACAGTACTTTGCTCCCATGCAGAGTAGCCCTGTGCAGCCCTCAGACTTCACCTCAGTTCAGTCCGTTTGGGCTCAGTAGCAGCCGTCTTTCCAGCTGCCGTCCCTCAGGGCGCTCAGCGCAGCCAGGCTCTTTGGAGGAGCGAGCAAACTGTGGAAAGAAGGAAGCAAGTCTACTGAGCATCTGATAAACACGTAATAAATAAAAGGTTAACCCAATCAAATAGACTGACACTGAGATTAAGAAACTTGTAGAACACAGAGGGAACAAGTGGTGACACCCTGCTAGTGCTACCAGGCTTCATTTAAAACAGTGAGTGAAAGTTCTGGGATGCAGAACAAGATATGTAGAAGGATGGGCTATATAGACCTGCGTCGCCCCCTACTGGTATGAGATAATTACTGCAACTACGCTGATGCTCAGTTATCACTTCTGATCTGTAGCTATTAGAAATGTTATTCACATAACCTTTGACCACAAGTAGTTTCGCCTTGTTTTCCTCTTCTCCTCTCTGTGCTTTCTGCGTCACTAACTGGATTTGTTTGGTTTAAAGTTTGACTTGTGTTTAATTGCAGCATACTTAAGCAGTAAAGTTCAGCAACATAGATCTGAAAACTGCACATCAATCACACAATACTGTATGCTTTTATATCTTACAGAACAAAGCATGCTGAAGTGCCACTGGTATTATAGTACCACACTAAGCCGTAATTGTACCAGAACAGAGGTCAGCAACCTTTACAATAAAAAGAAAAACAAAATTGGGGGATTTGCTTCACCATAATTAACTTGATACGATCCTTTGAAAAAGATAACTGATCAAAATTTATGAGTACCTACCACATAAATTTAGTTTAATGATTAGGACGCCCAGTTTTATTTTTGTTTACAAGTTTTACATTAAAAAAGAAAAAAAAAAAACAACTTCCTGAGTAAGTTTGCATCTGAAAATGAAAAATGAAACAAAAAAAAAAATTACAGACCTAACAACAACAGAAAAAGATTAATAAAAAAAACCTTTGTTGTACCTGATGGTGCGGTTTGGACCATACCTGCGTGTGGGCTGAATGATTTTACTCGCACGTGGAAGTCCACTCGCCCCCACTAAGGAAGCCGGACGAGGAAGCGAGCTGCGCGGGGCGGGCGACTGGTTGATGCCGGTCTTCAGGGCGTGCGGCAGCAAGCTTCCGCTGGCTTTCAGGGGCTGAGGAAGTGCCGTGCTGCTCAGGATGCAGCTCAAACTGGCGGAGGTGGACAGGGAAGTGGAGGTGGGACCCTGCTGCACCGTGGGACTGACGTAGGCTGTGGCTTTCAGCTGCTGTCGTGGAGTGCTGGAGAAGTTTCCGACGCTCTGGACTCGCTGGGTGAGCTGGCCTGGGGAAGGGACTAAGAACACAGTGGGAAACACACAAGACAGGCTTGGATTATGAAAGAACCGAGCCCCATGTGGCTGATTTATCGGTAGACACAAGGGTCTTACTGGAGGACTGGAGTCGGAGGAGCCCGCTGGACGAGTCAAAGCTCTGGCTGCTCCGGAGGGAGGGCATTGGTGGTAAAGAGGAGGGGCCATTGGAGGGTGGGTTGACAGGGGAGGCCAGGCACGGAATACTGGGAACACTGGGCATGCTGGGAGCTCGGATCAGGTTGGGCATGCTTCTCCGTAGCTTGTCTATTCAACAACGTTAGCGCAAGTTAGCAAAAAAAGATTTATTAAAGGAAATAGCACTTATAATTTGAGAGGATCTGAGATTTGAACAAAAAAACAACAACAAAACTATAACTCAACAAATGGAACATTGTATTTCTGTTTATGAAACAAATCTGTGGAGCAATCTGGCAAAAGAAACCAAAGAGAGTAGATTTTAAGAAAATAATATCATACAATACCCAATCAAGGTAAAATGTGGCATATTCACTCAGTAGAAAAGATTTATTTTTTCTTTGTTATTACTTTTTTACATATATTGTGCTTAAAGGTGTATCTCTATAGCTGATTGATGCTTAGTTTTTATGGTATAATGAATTGACGTTTGAGAGAAGAGTTAGGGCTTTAGGTAGATGTTTTTCTTCCAACTACTCTTTTTCATTCAGAGCTGTTGTTTATATCAGCATACCTTCATTTTAAATTGCAGATTAATTAAATAAATAAGTAATAACAGTTGTGCTCAGATCTTACAGTATTGAACTACTGAATTAAAAACCTTTAGACAAAAAAGGGGGGGGGTTGCATGCAAAAGTTCAAACTGAGCTTTGTATTTGCAGACAGAAAACACTCACCTGTGCTGCTCCTGTAGGCTGTGTGTGTGTCTGCGATCAGGCTGGAGGGTCCGGACAGCTGAGAGAGTCCGCTGAGCGAAAACTGGGGGCCGCCGGAGGTGCGTCTGCAGTCTCTGAAGCTGGAGAAGGTGTGAGAGTGGGGCATGCTGCCCCGCTGCATAGAGCCCGTGCGAAAGAGTCGAGGCTGGGGAGGCGGCAGCTGGTCGTAGCCCTCGTCCTCCTCGTCCTCCTCCTCCAGGTCCAACTCACAGCGCCTGAGGGAGTGCAAGGAGAAACTGGAGCTGCGACGGCCGGCTGTGGCTGAGGTAGAGGTAGAGGCGTAGTCCTGGCGAAGGCCTAGAGGCGAGGGGATCGATACTTTTATCCTGATAAAAATACGAGTCTGAACTGTACAGTGTATACGATATATTCTGAATAGAGGCACCACTCATCTATTATTCATTCGCTGTATAAGTAAACCAGACTGATATAGGGCATATTTCTGAAATGGTCTGCATAATTTATGAGCTGGCTACTCAAAGTCAACATTTCAGAGGTCACATAGCCCTCTCAGTCCCTCCATACAACCACGGATCAGCATTTTCATTGTGGGCCATAGACAGAACAAAGAATCATGAGCGGAGATACAGCACCGTCCACAAGGTACTTAAAAATCCTTGGAGTAAATTCATCTTTAATTTCAACAAAATTATTGAATGCTTTGGTCAAATTGGCAAAAAAAATAAAAGGTACAATTTGGTTGACTCACATTACAACTTACTGTATGTTGTGTCATTATTTGGTGGTTAGTTTTTGAACCATCAATTAATTCCTGCAATTTTTAAAAAGTTTTTTTCACAAATTTGAAAGCTTAAGGTTCATAGTTTTTTTTTTTGTTTTTTTCTTTTTACAAATTTCTCACATGATGGAAAGTATTTATTTATGTACTCTTTCACAAGATAATCATTCACACACACATAACATACATATATTGGCCCTTAAGGCTTTTTTTTGGTTTTTTGAACGGTTAGGTAAGTTCCTGTTTGTTGTCCCTCGGGGTCTGGTCTTCGGGTCAGTTCTGCTCATCATGGCTATTACCGATACTCAGGAGAGTTATGGGTCAAAAACTATAGTAAAAGCTGCAGAATTTTATTCTACAACGTATGCAATAAAACTATTTGTCAGTTTATGCTTTCTGGAAACTCAGAGAAAACACTAAAGTTGTTCTCAAAATAAAAATGTTGTCAATCTGCAAACGGTCACCACTTCTTAAGGTTTGCCAATTGAATTTAACTCCATTAGCAAGTGTTTGAGCTTTCTACTAGTAGAAGAAATATGGAGATGTATTCCTGATGTTGATGAAAATGCTTATTAGGGATCTGTATTTATATTTGCATGTATGAAAAATATTTAGACTTCTGTGACTCATCCTGTCTTAACCTGTACTGCTGTGTGCCTTGCTCAGGAATTTCTTTAAAAAGATCTTTTAAATCTCTGTGAGTTACTTTAGCTAAATAAAGAGTAAATAATTTTTTTTAAAAATATATAAATATTTTCAGTCTATAGGTGACTCACTCTCCTCTTGGAGTCGTGCCATGACCTCCACGTCTGTCATGTCCTGCAGTTTGTAGCCCATGGAGATGGAGTCCTCCTCCAGCTCTGACACACCCATGTCACTGTCCAGTGAAGACTGGGGTGTGATGGCTGCGTGGCGGCGGCCGACATCTAAAATGATGAAGGCGACACTCATTCTCAAAAGGTTTTTTTTTAAATAACACCCATCAAAGACGCTCCGAGGACAGATAATACTTTCATGTGTGTGCATGCAATCATCCCTAATTGATTCACTCCCACTAAAGGAGATGAGTGACTAACAGCCATGTTGGCAGTGAGGTCTTACTGTGGAGGGCTGAGTTTGACAGGAAGGTGGGCGCTCTGTCGTTAAGGCTGCAGCTGGCCCTGGGAGGGGGAGCCGGTTGGACAACAGGCTGGACTGACGATGGCACTGAGGCTTCAAAGGAAACGAAACAGACAATATTTAAGCCTTACTTTACTGATATTTCTACCTTAAATTATGCTGGATTGAGTTTTTCTCCAGTTGAACATGAGACTGATCATCTCCAAACATCTTCAGGGTCTGACTATATAATCTCTTCTCTGGAATTCGATGTAATCTGATTCCAAGCAGCACGAAGCAGGTTATTGGAGAATCTGGGTTATGTCAATAACGGAGGCAACAACTGCTTTTGGCACAACTTTCAGATTAATTTGGATTAGAATATGAATTTGTAGTTGAAGAAGGTTACGTCTGATGATTACGCACAGAGTCTAGTGGACTTTAAATAATCAAAGTGCAAGAACAAAACTACTTATACCCAATGGACTTTTTTGTGTGTTAGACCAAGATAAATGTAAAGATTTAGCTCATAGTACCTTCATTGGTTTGGAACGACCCAGTCAAAGTGCACATCTTTAATCTGTGGCAAGATTTGAAAGTTCACAGATGTTCAGAGATATTCAGACTCCAGGTATTATAAAAGTTTCAAAACCATGTATCAGTTTCCTTCCACATTTCAATCACGTCCTTCTTAGTGTTGATCGATTTAATAAAATCGATCAACACAGAGGCTTGTGGTGCTAAAAACTGAAGGGCTATGAATAATCGCACAAGACACAACAACATATTGATCATTCTTCTCCGTATCCCATAAAACTCTGCAAAAATGTTCAAGTACTACTTTGCTCTCGTATTTTATTTTGAGATAAGCACAGCAGTGTCAGGAACATTAGAAAACCTGCCTTTATGTAATAATAAACTTAACACAAATATAACACTAATAAAACCACACCAAAAAATATGATAGATATCCAATCATAACGACCAGGATCGATTGGCTTTATTGGTTCCGTAAAGCATTTTGCCTCAGTCTGGTTTAACGGAATCAAAATTCTGATGGAATCATCCTGGAGTGACTCCTGTGGTTAGTAGCGGTGACGTGTACAGCTTTGTGTTACCTGGGGTCTCAGTTAGTGCAGCAGGTTTAGCGTAAGGCAGGACGGGACAGCTGAGGGTGGACAGTCCCTCTATGCAGCTGTATGGGCGGACAGAGGACACTCCTCGCCACCGCTTCGCTACAGAAACAAGATTACATGCAGTGAAAGGCGTGTTAGACGGACTGCCCTCCCCCTGTATTACGCACTCGCACACAGCACATTGATTAATACAGTTTGACACACTCGGGCCCATGTTAATCTGCCTCTTACAGATCAGAATTTATATTTTAAATGATTGGATCAGAAAAAGCAAAGACGGTAAAACAGGGTTTAGCCTCCAATAGCAGCTTATTGAGCTGAACTAAAGCACAGATTTTTTGATTTTTTTTTTGGAGATGGGTCTTAGGTTAAGCAGGGATTGTGCATTTAGGCTACATCACAATCCAAAAATGAAATTATATCCATGGGCTGCTTCAGAATCTGAGCTTACATCTATTTTGTTTCAAATCTTTTAAGTCGCAAAACTGCAGAGCTTTTCAATTCATTACTTGTTTCTGAATATTGCTAATTTTCGTCAAATCTGACCTAATATCTTAGCTGAACGCTTAACTTAAATACCTCAAATTAAGGTCGATTGAAATTTAGAAGGGCATAAGCAAACCCTTAACCTTTGCAGACGGTAATATTTTTGTTTTTGCTCTTAAATGTTGAGTAAACTGGTCTTCATTGTCTGACCTGTCCAATGTGTAAAACGCCGGGTCCATCCTCGCTTATTAGCAGTCTGAGAGATGCTCTCCTGACGAAGTGGAGTGTTTTGCATTCCTTACACAATTAGGCACAACCATTACAGAATAAAACCGGCATTCACAGCAAGTTACAAAACTGCTTCTGGTTTGTTCAAGACACAAGGGTGCATTCAGGACCCTGAGGAGAAGAGCCAACTTGAGAGAAAGAACAAGTCCTTGAAACGTCCACACCGATGCTCATTACCGAGTCACAGGGTGGACCCAAGCCCACAGTGTGAGAATATTTAATCACGGGGAAATATTTTGTAATCAAAACCACATACATGAACATCTTGTACCCATGTATGAGCTTTCACAGCAAAAGACTCTCTGAAGCAGGCTGTTGACACTGTGAAATCTGCTTCAAATGTGCATTTAATGTAACCGGTGTTTCTATGGTAACAACATCCCCACGCATTACAGCTAAGGGTCTAGTCCAGCAGCAAATGTTATTTATTGGCACACATATGTACCAGTTACTGCATTTATAGACATATAAGCTATGTAAATTGATCTGATAATATCATTTTTTTTTTGTTAATAATCCCTTGTCCCAGATATTGATAATATATTTTAAACTGGATTGTGGCCTTAGTGGTAAGAGGTTGTCCATCTGTTTCTAGACGGGCAGAATTCAGATTTGGTCTATTGTAAATTGTCGATGTGACTTATTTTACCACATAAATGACAGATTTGCTAGCTGTGGAAAATGAGTGCACTCTGTAGCTGCAAGTAGGAAAACTAGTGGGATTTATTAACTGATGTGCTCAGCGTCCAGGCTAACTAGAAGTAGCAATACAAACAAACAACAATGTATTTCTCTCAGGTTTATAAATTCAAACACTGAAGGAACAAGTCCAGGAATAAACATTGCACAGTAATTAACAAAACCAGGTTTCTAAAATATCTTACCAGGACTGTCTGTTTCACATATACCCAGTACACAGGGTACTGCCACTGAAAGAAACTTCACGTTTTTATTTTTAATATGCAAAAGGAATGGGTGAAGGACAAGTTAGTATCAGAAATTTTGATTTGAATGCTGTTAAAAATGGGAGAGGCAGAGACAGGAGCCACCGATGGATTTCCATACACTATTTTACTTTCTGTTTCTTTATTATTTTTCCAAGTTGCACTGTAATCTACACAATAAGAAGTTCAAATCTCCTATCATGTACAAATATAAAATGTGATTGTAGATTAATTCTATTTGTCTGAGGGATAAGCACACTGTACCTTGGTCCAGTCTGTGACAGAGCGTCATCTTGGCCAGCTCCACCTCCGGCCCAGGGTGGTCCAGGACCTGCCTGCACCACTGGAGAGGGCTGAGCATGCTTTCACTAGGTGGCTTGGCTCTGGGATTCACATACAGCCTGAGACACAGAAGCACTTCAGTCATGTTCTGCAGCCTTTACAGACAACCTTTAAATAATCTCACTTGCTGCGGTACTTAGTCTTTTACAGAGAAGTTCAAAACTGAACATAGTGAGTGCTTTATGTATTTTTACCAAATGCCAGAGGGAGTTCTGAGTTTTGTTCTGTTTGATGCAACAATCAAAAAGGATATCTATGTAAATATTCTTCAAATTCAGCTTGAACCAACTGGACACTGACCCAAACACATTAAAAATGGGTTTTGCAATGATCACTAATATTAAGGAGATGAAATGTCGCAAGCCTCTTGTCACTGGACAAATTGATGGACCATGCTTTACACTTCATTTATGACATTAAATCAACCAAGTTTAATGAGGTCTGCCGACTCTGAGAAGAGGATTGGTTAAAAATCCAGCCAGAGCTACATCAGAAATCGATGGTTACAGAAGATAATGAGTATAAAATTGGACATTTGACCAGATAATAGTGGAGTTGTAATAATCGTAATAATGGGAGTTATAAATCCATCCCCAAAAATAGCAGTTACGCAAATGATTGAAAGTCCAACATTAATATGGGAATCACATCAACGATGAAGGTATACAAACCTCCGACCAAAACTGTTATTGATGAATATATTAAAAAATTACAGCAATTTAACAATCTGAAGAAAACAAGAAGAAGCATTTAAAATTATAAAAGTTGCTTCTCTGTTAGCTCTGCTACACCTTCTCGACAGAGTGCTAAAATAAACCTAGCAAGGACCTATTTCCGGACTCTCCAAAGTTAGAGAACATAAATAAGGCAGAAGCGACCTTAAATTCAACAACTAGGCCAGAGTGTTAGAGTGATTTTAAGGTCAGCTTGTCATGCTAGATGGAAAAAAGATAGGGCAGGAGATGAGCGCCGTACCCCATCAGTGCTGCAATCAGCTGTGTGCTACATTTTCCACATCATCACGTCAGATTCATAAAGCTGCTTCAGTAGTCAGCATGTCAGTTTGAGAGGAACCCAAGTCAGCAGCTCTGGCGCTCCGCACTCGCTCAGCCTGGGGCTGAACACCACACACAAAGCCGAGCTGTTTGATCATAGACTGAAGGGGGTCATTGTTTCTAAATTCAGCCCAGAACATATGCTGCACCGTGCATCCTAAGATTCAGGTCTATTTTACTGTAGCGCCTCGTGAAAATAAAAACACTGTTTTTCCGGTGTTTCTAAGTGTAATCCATGAGAAGAGTAAACACCATAATCAAAGGAGTCACAAAGAGGAAGAAATCGATTTTGGGGCCATTTTCCGCCAATCACCCACCAGTCACCACAGCATTACTATCATGTCTTAGAAATTCTGCAAGATCGATCCTTTGCGCTTTTGTGTTAGTCAATTTGTGGACGAACAATGAATTCTTTAAATTCAAGGGTCTTGGAGAATGTGATCAGTCACATCACATAAATAACAAGACTTTGGTATGAAATGTTTAAGATCTTGGTAGCAGCAAAGACATTTTTATTTTTTTGGATTTACAAATCTTTACAGCAGCTTAAGACCAAATCTGTCAATTAATATCCCTTGTTTGTTTACAAAACAAACACTAATTGTAGCTTTAAATAATAGTTGTTGACATAACTAGAGATGCAGTAATCAGACTGTTCTTGGCCAATGTTAACTTTCAGTTTTCTTTCTTTCGTGTTTCTAGGGATTGTAACACATAGAAGAGTTCAAAGCTGTTGTGGGATTTTTGATAGCGGCACACCTAAAAATCTAGGGATGGCAAGACTGTCCCCACTTGTGCATCAAAGTATGAACCTAACATTGTCAGATTTTTATTCAACTCAAAAACGTTCATCAAAGTACAAGGGCTTGGTTGGTTAATTTAAAGACTGAACACGATGAGAGTTATTACGCTTGGCGCATTTAAAGGCCAAAAGGAGATAAAAACCCATTTGCTTTTCCAGTATTGAAGCTGCCGATCACTGATGAAGACTGTCTGATTTGGCCAACTGATTGGCGCATCTCAGGCACCACCATCAGACTATTGATTTCCCCTTGGATGATTTAAAGTAACATGTTTGCAACTTATTTTCAATCTGAAATAAATGTAAATTTATTATGTTTATATTTCGCTCTTTAGAAAGCGTCAAAATGGATTTTATGGTCAGCTCACTCTTAAAAAAACGTAATTACAAGTATGCAGTTTTGATATACTTCTCAAAACAAAAGCTTTGTTCACTTGTGCCACGGGCTGGCCCAGACAGTAATCAAAAAGGAAATATTAAACAAAAAATAAACCTCTAGCTTATTGTGTTTTGGTCACAATGCAACAATTGTGTCCATCATAGGTTCTAATCTTGAGTAAACAAAGATCACATGTGGGGTTCCTCAAAGCTCTGTTCTTGAATATTTCATGCATGTTACACCAATAGCTCAGACTCTTATTATTCTTTTAATATTTTATTGTAATTTTCTTTCCCTTTGTTCTTTTCTCTTTTTTGGTAAATCATGCTGGATTACCTTGTATATGAGGGGAAAAAAATAAATAAAAATAAACATGTCTTCCCTAGTGAGACAGAGTTTTTCATATGAATTTATGCAAAGCACAATAAGCAGTCTGACATGAAACAGAGTGGTTACCAGCTATCGGGCTCTCCGATGGGGAGCACGGCATTCAGGTCCAAAACGTCGACCTCGTCCAACACGGTTGTGGCACCGGCGGCGCTGCTCTCCTCCGCGGCGGCACCAGGAGACGCGGAGCTCGGCTGAAAATACGCGAACGGTTCCTCCGCTGGCGCCCGCGGCGCTGAGAAACACGGACGAGTCGGACTCGAAGCGTCATATTTACAGGGGAAGCTGTCACTCAGACACGCCGCGGCCCCGTGCAGACACGACAACGAGGTCTGGAGATGAGGGCCGACGGAGCAATTGTTTACAGCGTTCGCTCTGCTCCGCAGTTGTTCGTTCTGCCTCTCCAGTTTGCGGACCAGCTCCTGGAGCTTCAGCACCTCCAGCTCCGCGTTGGCGATTTTATTGTTGCCGTTGACGTCCGCCATCCTCTGGGGGTTCAGCACCTCTGCTTCCATTTGCTAACAAGCACATTGAGAGGAGCGGAGAGCAGCGGCCTGCTGGCAGAGGGTCTCTTTCGATTCAGAGAGGGTGTCCAGATTCCCCCCCTTAAAGCTACTACTCACAGAGAGACTCACACTGATGCTGCTGCTGCTGCTGCTGCTGCTGGGATGACTGCACAGCCTGCATCTCATTGGTCAGCAGCTTCGAGTTAAATTCCCATCACACCACCACCGAGGAGGTGTTTATTATAGCCACTCTGAAGACATTTAAAAGCACAGATATGTGCAATATCTTTGTTTACTGGCAGGCGTTTTTTTTTTTTTTGTAGCTTTTTTACTTTTTGCTCTAAAATTTGACATTAAATATATTAAAGGAGCCCAGTCTTTGCATTTAACCCATACAGTGACAAACTACAGCACCATATTACAATTATAATATATAAAATTTGTTTTAACTAGCAGCACATTTGTGGAGACAGTTATTTTTCTGACTTACTCTTTTGTTCGCACAGTCGTGTCTGAAATGGAGAAGAACAAATTTACACGACAAATTGGCATTTTTACTGACTAATGTGCAGCTACAGTGTTTCTTAAATACAACTGTAGTGACTATTAGTCCCAAACTTAAATTCCAAAATAAAAAAAACCCCTCAAGACTCAAAAGTGATCAAAGCAAAGTGAAATAAACTCAAATAGTCACTATAGTGCACCGTGGTTCTGGCTTAAGCAGTCCAAAAAAAAAGGGATCAAACAGTCAAAATGCAGCTCTTTCGTTTATTACATTTTCCAGATAAAAACAAGTTACAGGCTTCACAGGATCCTTCTCTGACTCCTGCACCTGTTCTCTCATTGACTAACTTACTGGTGACTGACTGAACTGACTGGTGACTGACTGGGTCACTGGTGACTGGTAAAAAACCATATGACCACCCACGTGACTCAAGACTTACCTAAATCCTACATATTTATACCGTGAAACACACCCACGTCCCAAACTGAAATCAATTAACTAATTAAGTGAATTACTAACCAAAGAACCTATTTAAAATAACAAATTAAACAAAAATTCTAATTATAAATCAACTAGAAAATAAGCAAATAAAAATGAACTAAATAATCTAAATTATAAGATTTAACTGAAAATGGAGAAATGGCTCCTACAACTCCATTGATGTGTCATGATGCACAACTTCACTATCAAACTTTCCTTCTGTTGTATTAATACTCAAATATTTTTTTCTGATATCCTAAAATTTTTATTATCTTAATTTTTTGCTATTCATAAATCTTCAACTCAAATATAAATGTGGGCTCAATCTTTTTAGCCTTATTGACAAATTTCATGTTTTGACATCTTTAGTCTGATGAACTTTTGACCCCCTACTGACCCAGACTTGGTTTGCTTATGTCTTGGGTCGGATCTCCCAACGAATTGGGTAATTTGCCAGCAAAGACAAAATAGCAAGTTGATTTTGAATTCTGTTTATTGACAAAGTTATTGAAAAACAAGTAATGCTCTCCAAGTATTTTACATACACACCAAGTATTGTGGCTTTATTGCTCTTTAGGGCTGTCTTTCAACTAGTAGTAGACACAGTGCTGATCAAATGCTGTTTGCTGTTCCAATACATAATATATTCCATTGCGGTTGAAAAATACAAAAACATCAATGCAGAGTGCTTTAATAATTTGAAAAATAGATTTAACATACATTGTTGCATTAACTTTATTTGCTCAGTTGAAGGTTTCACAAAGGCAAAGACACACCTGTGTAGAGAATTGCAAATAGATATTCTTAAATTCCCCTCTAACAATAGAGACAGCTTGACTTTTTACTTGAGATTTTAGCATCCAGTTTGAAAAATAAACAACAACAAAAACCACAGTCTTCAGTAACTTAAAATTTTATTTAAGTACAAGCCTTTCTTTATTATCTTTTTTTGTTCTGTATTATCACATAATAATTTGGCAGTAAACATAGACCCAAAGAACAGGCACGGTCAAGAAAAAACGTAAATAAAGAAGTTTTATTATTTGCCCTTATTGCACAAAGAAAAAACCCCCGGCCCTCAATATTGTAGAATATCCTGTCTTGTTACTCACAAGAGTCCCCCAAGAAGTGACACATTAAAGAGAGTATAGAAAGAATAGATGTAGAGACATCAGCATTATAATACAGATATATTAGTAGATTTCATGCCATGTGTGGCCTGTTGAGTCACATGAAAATGTAATTTATATTACGTAACTGCGATTCTTGTTTTCAAAGCACCCACTTAAAGACATCTTAGTATGACCCTCTTCACCCACACCATCAGAATGCAATAATATGTGAGGTGGCTCAGCGGCGCCATTTTTCTGTCAGAAGAAAAGGAATTGTGTTTATTCACATTTATTGATTGAAGAGCTGAACAACAACAAAAAAAAAAAAAAAAAAAAAAAAACCCAGCAAAGAGATTGTTCATTTACCTCTGGTGCTCTCGAAGCAGTTCTCGCAGTGCACCTTGCGCTTGTAGATCCACATGCTGTCCCCAGCTTTCATGTAGCCCAGAGAGCTGTTGCAGACATCACACTGCCAAAACAAACAGATGCTTAAATGAGGACGGATAATCATGCTTAGCACACAGCAGCCCGGCTGATGACTGCTAATGTCTGACATCTTCTGGATCAATGTCGCTAAGCACATTTATGTAAGGATTTCAAAGCTGCGCGGATGGGATAAGGCCAGAGGAGGACTTCTGTGATGTATTTCGCATATTTTACATGTATTGACAGGAAGTGTTCTGGATTTCTGTGCTGCTTGCAAACCTATCGAAATCCAGTATTGACAGAGATTTTGCCACATCACAACCACAAACGTCAGATACAATGCATAGAAATAAAGCGTGAAATGGGAGGAAAAAGTTTCAACTTTTTTTTCATCCAACTTGTCATTAACTTTGACCAGCTTCCTTGCTCATGCTGGAGAAAAGCATCACCAGAGTATGACTCTGACACCACTATATTTTAACATGCGGATGATGCGTTCAGGGTCATTCTCATCCAACCGCAGAATCTTATTCCACACTTAAGCTGCTTTCCTACATGACCTGTTGCAAAACTAAGTCAAGAGTTATCCTGAGCTTCACTTAATATTGTCTTTGATTATCCAGTCAAATAATTGGACTCTATTTAATAACTAAAGGATCTCTGGAGAAATTGTATTGCATTGCAACTTATTGAGGGGTACCAGAATGAAGAGGGCTGAATAAAAGTGGAAGCCACTGTTTTCTGATCTGATTTTTATTTTTTTTTATGTGAAAATTCTTGGTTATGCTCCATTCTATGTTGATCTGTCACACAACATTAAAGTTGATGAATAAAAGTTGCATCTTGAAACTGAAGGTCTCACTTTGAAGCAGGTGACGTGGCAGTTGATCTTCATGTCGTCCAGGACCATCTTGGCGTCTCCAGTGAAGGGCTTTCGGCAGGTGGTGCACAGGTCCTTCTCCAGCACAGGCCTGTTTCAAACAAGACACCATTGCTGTTTAAAACATGCCAGTTTAACTTTAACTTTGTAAAAGGTCCATCAGCAAGTCTCCTCAGGTCACCTATCCTTGACCTCGACCCTCCACGAAACCTTTAAACTCACTCCTTTGCGATAATCTCATTGTTAGTGAAACAACAGCCAGCTTAAAGGATTTGCTGGCTGTTACTGAAAGAAATTCAGCCAACATAAATCTAATGGTCCTTAGAGCCTCAACTAATTTGGTGAGCCTAAGTGATACTCAATATTTTAGATAAATTCATTGCAATTATGTAAAAGATCCTCAACAATTTTCTATGAAGACGTTTTGAACCTGTCAAAATGGTGAAACGCTACTTTGGTGGACACTTTCTTCGCCTCAAACAACTGTTGGATGGGCGGCTTTAAGAATTACCCTTGGCTTGCTAAGCAACTCCTTAACTAACAGATCACAGTTTATTTAATGCCGCCCTTGTTTGGGTCAAACTCAAAGATTCTTCTCAGGATTGAAAATTCATGTCATGTGCCAAGCAACTATAATGATGAGCACGGTAAACTTGAGAAACGACTTACGTCAGCATGTTGGTGGTACACAAATTCACTGCTGACTTTGGCATTTTGGCATTTTGCAGTTTCTTTGTGCTACATATTTCATAATCAAGAGATGCTGGCGGTGTTCTTTTCTTACCTGTCAGGGGACTGATAAACACTCTTCGTGGAAGACTTGGAGTAGATCGGATCTGACAGAATGTCATTTGACAAGCTGTGAGAGTTAAAAATCAAAAGAGTGTTTTGGCTGTTAACCTTATGACTTGCACCCAATTCCTATCAAGCATCGGTTGAGATCATTTCATACCTGCTGCTCTTGTATGATGTGGAGCTGTAGAGAGAGGGGCTGTTGAGGCTGCTATACTCATAGCTGCAAGAAGACAGAACCAGAGACACATTTTACCTTTCTGTTGCACTTATTGTTTACCGAGCGATTGTTGTCCACTTCCTTTGCCACCCACCTGGAGTCTGGTCTGGAGTAGGAGTAGGTTTTATAGTCACTGTTGTGTTTGTGCAAACAGAGAAAAGATTAAAGATAACACCAGACGTATATTTTATTGCAGTAGTTAACATTAGATATTTACCTGTACGAGCTGGTGGGAGTGTAAGGAGTATCATCAGTGTACGAGCTGTAGCTGTACATAAAAAAAAAGGATGCAGTAAAAAATATATATATATATTTTACTTTTATTAATACAACAAAGGAAACTTGTGCATTGATAAAAATATCTTGCTAAAAAGTTTTACACTATTGGAAAAGGTTTTTGTTTTTTTTTTATTTAAAAAAACACGCAGTCCTCTGAAAGGATATTTTCAAAGGTTAGAAAAAGCCAATTCAGAAGTACGTTTGTTGGGCAAAAATATTTACACCCCAATTTTAGATTTTGTCACTTTACAACCACAAACTTCAGTTTATGTAGTAAAACAACACAAATAGTGAATAATTACAAAGGAAAAGGAAAATAATCCAATGTTTTAAAACATAAGATCTGCGTTGTAGTCGGCCCCTACCTGGATACCCCTTAATAGAAACCATTTTGCTTCAAGAACCTTCCTAATTAGTAAATAGTTTCCCCACATGCATAAACTGATGTCAATTTAAATTCAGCTGTATGGTGAAGGCTTTAGTGTTTTTTTAGAGAACATTTGTGAACAACAGCACAAAGGGTCAGTGCTTCTTTACGTATGCTTCTTTACATGTTTGCAAAACCTAGCAAGTAGCTAGCTTTTTTTTTTCTTCTTCATCTGTTAGTTATTGGGATTTAAGTTATAGAGTAGCTTAAAGCAGGGTTAGGTTCTAAAATAATTTTCTAAACTTAGAACAACTCGCAGAATTAAAAATGTTAAGAACGTAAAATTGTAACAAAATACAAAATACAAATTGGTAATTTCAACTTGGCCGAATGTGTAGGGATTTAAATTAGCAACAAATTTTTTTTTACATTATAGGTTTTAGGGTTGCGGTCTTTTCTCACCTGACGCTGCGTGTGGATGATGGTGTTGATGGGGTTTCGTCTCTGAGAAAAAAAACAAAAAAACACTAATATGTCAGAACATATGTCTTTGTCCAATATTGAAAAGAAAGAAAGAGCCACTCACTCTTTTTTGGTGTTTACTGTGATAATGTCCTTCTTTGTTTTGCTTGAACTGTTGAGACGATGAACATTTAATGTTTTACCAACGTAATAAAAAACTGATCTGTTTTATTCATTTATTGACTGAAACATCTCACCTGACAGGAGATGTGGTGGCTTTAGGCAGGAGGGTGTCATGGAGGTTATCCTCAGGCCTGTTAAAACAATGACATCATCACGTGTGTAATTCAGACACTGTGATGGCGTGCTACATAAAAATGGAGGACAGGTTTCAGCTTACGTTGAGGAGGACTTTACGGTGACTGTTGGTGTTTTGTTGTCAACTCTTGAAATCAAAATGAGAAAAAAAAAACATTTAAATAGACTTCCTGGCATAACAAACACTAATATTAATATTGTTATTAATAGTTATATTATATACAGTATATTCACTTTTGATGTTTAAATACACTTTTTGAATCAAATTAACTCACACAGTGTTGGAGCTCTTCACTGTCACAGTCTCACTGCTGGACACAGTTGTTTTTTTACTGTAACTCAGAAAATATTCCAATAATTGGTCAGATGAATGTCCCACATTATCACGGCATTACTGGGATTTAAGCAACTTATATTCAAGGAAGTTGAAATGCACAGTACAGAAAAACCTGCTACCTGTCTCTATTCTTGATAGCACTGGGAATCAGTGTGTCATAGAGTTTGTCCTCAGCACTGCAAGAAAGAAAAATACAAGATAATTAATTTACCAGTAGTGTACCACACTGTTGTTTCTTTTCGTCTATCGATGCAACAGAAATATGAAGAGGAAATTTAGAAATTCCAATGTGGCAACAAATTCATGTCACATTTCTTACACATTTGCATTAAAATTGCATATTTAAAGAATGTTTAAGCCTCCAAACCTTAAAAACTTTAAAAACTGAAGTAGCTGTCTGAAATGATTCATTACCAAACTGTCTTTCTTTAATTAATATTCAAAATCCATGTCTGCTTTATAAAAATGAACATTTCCTAATGTGCCCATTAGTTATGATGCTGGCTCTGTGGCTGTAGAGCAGTAACACACTGAGCAAGTCACCAAGGATTCTGCACCCTCACACATCCACTGTTCACACACCTACAGACCAGCTGAGCATCAAATTAACCTACTTTTTTTTTTTCAAGATAATATAATATAATATAATATAATATAATATAATATAATATAATATAATATAATATGCTGCATTGTAATATTGTATTGCATTTCACTGTACTGTAACGTATCAGACCATATTGATCTGATACTGGTCAGATCACATAATATTGTACATAATTCTGTCCCTCTCAGAATACTGCATTGCATCATCTGTTATATCATAGGGAATATTATCATATTACATCAGATTGTTTAGGATCATATAGTGTTGTACATCTTATCACAATTTATTGGATCTTATTGTATCACATCGTAATGTATCGTATTATATTGTATGGCACTGCATCACATCATGTTGTATATCCCAATATAACGTCTAGAATTGCATGGCACCTACGTTGCAAAATATTGCATTTTATTTTGTAGTTTTGTATCACGCTGCAGTGTATTGTGTTATATCATTGTATTTTTCTGCGGTGAAACAGCGGCACTTCACACGAAATTATTGCAGGTTAAGGTCAGCGGTTTGATGACACTTTTTCAAAGTATGGGGTTAAACTTACATCGCATCACTGCTACTTTTCACTGTCACAGTCTCAGTTGTGGTAACAGTTGTTTTGCTACAAAGGAGAAAAAAATACATCATAATGAGTATAAATTCAAGCACTCCTGTGTATCAAAGTACATTTGTTGTAACTTTAGGCTTGGTGAATGAAAATATCACCTGTCTTTAGTTGGGGAGTTATCCTTCAAAGGTGAGGGGGTCAGTGAGTTGTAAAGTTGGTCCTCTGCCCTGCTTGGAAAAATATTAAATGTAAAGTATTTTAATATAAATTAGTACATATTATAATAACAGGAAAATTTAATGCGTTTAAATCTTACTCTTTGGAGCTCTTCACCGTCACAGTCTCACTGCTGGACACAGTTGGTTTTTTGCTGTAACTAAGAAAATATTGGTAACACTTTATTTGATGGGTTGTGAATAAGACTGCCATGACACCGTCATAAACATTACATAACACCTGTTATGAACATGAGTAAGTCTTCATGAATATTTATGACTGTTGTTATAAAGTGTCATTTGGTAAATCATGACACTTTTAATACAAAGTTGACATTATTCAAAATGTCTTTGTTATGACAACTTGTCATTAGCCAAGAAAGAAAGTATTACTGATTAAACTTTAGCTTTAATAACATAAAGCTACATATTTTTAAAAGTTTAATCAGTAATACTTTTATAACAAATTTATGTCAGACCATGATTTCTTGGTTAATGTCAAGTTGTCATATTCAAAGACATTCTTAATAATGTCACATTTATATGGTAAATCATTTGGTGTCATGATTTACCAAATGACACTTTATGACAACAACAATCATAAATATTCATGAAGACTTACTCATGTTCATGACAGGTGTTATGTCATGTTTATGACGGTGTCATGACAGTCTTATTCACAACCCATCAAATAAAGTGTTACCAAATATTCCAATAATTGGTCAGATGAATGTCCCACATTATCACGGCATTACTGGGATTTAAGCAACTTATATTCAAGGAAGTTGAAATGCACAGTACAGAAAAACCTGCTACCTGTCTCTATTCTTGATAGGACTGGGAATCAGTGTGTCATAGAGTTTGTCCTCAGCACTGCAATAAAGAAAAAATACAAGATAATTAATTTACCAGTAGTGTACCACACTGTTGTTTCTTTTAATCCATCTATGCAACAGAAATATGAAGAGGAAATTTTGAAATTTTGGCAAAACAGCTTCTGATGAGGCAACAAATTCATGTCACATTTCTTACACATTTGCATTAAAAATGCATATTTAAAGAATGTTTAAGCCTCCAAACCTTAAAAGCTTTAAAAACTGAAGTAATTCTCTGAAACGATTCATTACCAAACTGTCTTTCTTTAATATTCAAAATCCATATCTGCTTTATAAAAATGAACATTTCCTAATGTGCCCATTAGTTATGATGCTGGCTCTGTGGCTGTACAGAGCAGTAACACACTGAGCAAGTCACCAAGGATTCTGCACCCTCACACATCCACTGTTCACACACCTACAGACCAGCTGAGCATCAAATTAGCCTACTTTTTTTTCAACAGATGAAAAATGCATTATGTGAGGTCTAATCAGAGGGAGTTTTAACTAGAGATGCAGTGAATCTGTGGAAAATATATTTGCCAGTTTGCGTTCGGATTTTTGTGCAAACATCTCACCTTGGTTGTTTTTTGTTTCGCTTAGTCTTCAAATGAAGACAAATAGAATCAATCACCTGCCATAATCACTTAATCATATGCTGTGACTTTTCATGTGCATTTATTATAATATAATATAATATTGTACTGCATTGTAGTATTGTATTGCACTGTATTTGTAACCATATTGATCTGATACTGGCCAGATCACATAATATTGTACATAATATTTTCACACTGCGGAGTATTGCATTGCATCATCTGTTATGTCATAGGGCATATTATCATATTAAATCAGATTGTTTAGGATCACACAGGGTTGTACATTTTATCACAATTTATTGGATCTTATTGTATCACATCGTAATGTATCGTATTATATTGCATTGCACTGCATCACATCATGTTGTATATCCTAGCATAGGTGCATGACACCTAATACGTTACAAAATATTGCATTTTATTCTATAGTTTTGTATCACGCTGCAGTGTATTGTGTTATATCATTGTATTTTTCTGAGGTGAAACAGCGGCACCTCACACGAAATTATTGCAGGTTAAGGTCAGCGGTTTGATGACACGTTTTCAAAGTATGGGGTTAAACTTACATCACATCACTGCTACTTTTCACCGTCACAGTCTCAGTTGTGGTAACAGTTGTTTTGCTACAAAGGAGAAAAAAATACATCATAATGAGTATAAATTCAAGTACTCCCGTGTACTTGAATTTAGGCTTGGTGAATGAAAATATCACCTGTCTTTAGTTGGGGAGTTATCCTTCAAAGGTGAGGGGGTCAGTGAGTCGTAAAGTTGGTCCTCTGCTCTGTGTGGAAAAATATTAAATGAAAAATATTTTAATACAAATTAGTACATATTATAATAACAGAGAAATTTAATAAATTTAAATCTTACTCTTTAGTGGTGGTAATGGTCGGTTTTGTTGTCTTGGTAGGTGAGTAGCTTGTGTACTGTGACCTAGATGTGAGAACACGACAAGTGGCCTTCATTTTCAGTTTCAAAAGTATCTGGTATACAGTATACAGATTGCGTATAAAAGATATACTAAAAAAAACTGTTTGTTATAATTTTCTCTGTTTTTAATGATATAATGTGGCTGCTAAGAAACTTTAAATACATTTTTTGAAGAACAAATTTGACAAGGAGGCAATTTGCTGCTTTTAAAACACACATAAATGGCAATTCCACTGACAATTAGCAGTTTGCGGTAGGAGATTTCTAAAATAGTTAAATTAAAACAAATTAATAAAAACAGATCCGAATAGAAGTATAAATAACCAATAACAAAATGCAAAGCTTATATTACAAAATAGTTCAGCTCTACGTCTATTGTTAGATTGATTCTTACTCTTTGCTTGAGGATTTGACGCGCTCCAGGAACGTCTCAGTTTTAGTGGGTGATTTGGTCACAGGAGACCTGTGAGGAGACAAAAATTGAGAAAGTCAGGATAATGAGAAAATAGCTCTAAAATAAATATAATATAATGATGAAACAAATCATAAGGTTTCAGAGTAGTGATATTTTATTCCCTACTTGACACTTTGGGTGGTGGTGACGGTGGTCTCAGTTGTCCCATCCTTAGTCACAGTTGTGGTTTTAGTGCTGAAAGGGGAAAAAAAGGCAAAAAGGCAATAAATAAAATAGTTTCTGCATTTTCCTCTATGTGTATGTTCTATGTTCCTGCAATAACATTAGAAATATGCAATTAAATATTAAATGGTTTCATGTCAGATTATATTTCCATTATACAGCACTCTACACAATAATTGGCTCTCCTGGTTAAAAAAAAAGTGCAAAAAGTCTTAAAATAAAATAATCTTTGCAGTAATACAATCTCCCAATTTTTGTGAAATACAAGAGCAGTGCTTACTTGCTGGATGTTTCGGTCTTCCCATCGGAAGTTCTAGCGAAGCAGAAAGTGGATTATACCAAAAAAGCATTTGTATATCCACATAAAACATCATATGCATATATAGTGTGTACATGCATATACACACTATAAATTGTGTATATATGTATAAAATGAGCTCAGATATGAAAATGTACCTTTTTGAGTAGTAAGACGGTGCCCTGCCAGTAGAAGAAAACCATATTTTAGTCATGGGTTAATATTATAAAATATTATATTATGTAATGATATAAATACAGTAGAATTGTGTATTTTCCACTGCTACTACTGCTGCTACTATTAATAAAATAATAATAATATAAGCAGAAAAAAATAATGGTAGAAGAATAATAACAGCACTAACATGGTTTTCAGGTCATCTTTGCTTCCACTGAACCTGCAATGAGAAAACTCAGAAGGTAAGGCTCTTGTTGTAGTCTATGAACGAATTGATATAGGCGTGGTATTATATCTTCCAGGCACATGACACAATTTTATAGCACAAGTAAGTAACTATGTTACCTTCAGTTGTTTTTTAAAATTTGTATTTATCAAACTTTACATCTATGCAAGACTTTGCAATTTGATGCCTTGAAATTAGACGTTTGTCTCTTTAAGAAGCTCCTGCTCCCTCTGACACCTCATCACAACCACATTCCTCCGCTATAATGTTCATAGCCATTTGTAGGAGCATTAGACTGAGAAGTAGCTCATGTAGCGAGCTCAGCAGTTTCGCACTTCCGCCAGGCGTTTGTAATCACTGCTGCCGCTAGTCTGGAGGAGCTGAGTGGCTCAGCTGGAGACTGCCGCTCCAAGTAGGAGGTTTGTGGAAATAGGCAGTGCTTTGTCAGAGCAGGTGTTTATCTTAAAAACCTTTTAGCATACTAAAGTGCTATTACCTCTTGCTGAGAGCTTGAACAGATGAGGATGAACTTGTTTTAGTTGTTGTTGTTGACTTGGGTTCTGAGCTACGGTGTAAAACATAAAGACAATATGCATTACTTATTAATGACACAAATAACACTGAGATGTAGTCCTTTTCTCTTAGTACTTTGGTTGTGATGGAGATTTATGTTTGTTTTACCTGTCGGTAGTATCAGTGTTATTCACTCGACTCAAGACACTTTTACCAAAGTTTGGGTCTTGGCTGTGAGAGAGGAAAGAGAAATTATTTATCCATGAAGTTATGAGTCAACGCTGTGACTCGCAAAAGGAATGCGAGTGTGTCTGAAGGTGCGCTTGGTACAGGTAACTCTCGTCTGTCCAGCCAATCCTAAAGGGTGTGAGCCGGCTTGCCTTCAGTATCTGTATACTTACTCGACGGGCTCGTCTTCATTATCATTTTTTCGGATCCAGCTGTTGTCCTTCAGCAAAGAGGCTTTCTTCTTGCTGTCCTCGAGCGCTTTGGTCTTGGCTGCAAACAAACAAAACAGAAACATCTATGATCATTCAGGAGCCCATGTTCTGTATATTTAAACACATCTTATGTCCACTTAAAGCTTAATGTGAAAAAAAGTCAAAACAGAGTGAAAAATTTGTGCACACTTGTATTTTTTCATTTTATTTACGGCCATAAATCATTCTTTAGTTGAAAGTCTTTTTCATGAAATGATAGAGCAAGCAAAATGATGTCATGCTGACCGTCCCCCACTTGTTGCTAAGCACTGGAGGCCAGCTGGCAGTGCTTAATTAAGGCTCTGTTATTTACAAAGTCAACAGATTCAGTTGTTTGGAAATATTTCTGGTTAGGAAAAACACAGTCATGGAGTGGAATCTAGAAGAGCCCCACCTTTCACCTGTTTTAAAGTAAGCCTGTTTTGACACTACTGTTGCTACAAGTGGCATTTCTGTTGTAGAGCCAACTACACGCTAACTTCCTTAACAGCTAATATTAATATGTTGTAGAGCAAAAAGGTATAATATTCAGTGCAATGTACTTCAAAACTATGACTGAATTATGTGGGTGTTATACATTTTTGAAACCAAAATAACAATATATACATATCATATAGAGCACTATCCATATACATACACAGCTCTGGGAAAAAATAAAAAAAATTTAATTGATCAGTTGATCAGTTTCTCAGATTTTACATTTTACAAGTATATGTTTGAGTAAAATGAACATTGTTCTTTTATTATATGAATTACTGACAACATGTCTCCGAAATTCCAAGTAAAAAGTTTGCATTTAGTTGCAGAAAACGAGGAATGGTCAAAATAACAAAAAAGATGCACTGCTTTCACACCTCTAATAATGCAAGGAAAACAAGTTCATATTCATTTAGAAACAATAACATTATTGTTTTAACTCAGGAAGAGTTCGGAAATAAATATTTGGTGGGATAACCAGGAGGTTTTTAATGGGGTTCAGTGCAGTGGTCTCTTCATTTTTTCCAGAGATGCACATATATTATATTGATACATATAACATATAAATCAAAGTACATGGGGTCAGTGAATACATTGTCCCCTTATCAAACAATATCACAATTTGAAAACCGGGTTTTGTATTTATTCTTGTTTTCTTTGTCTACTTTTAAAATTGGTTTGATGATCTTAAACAGCCGAGTGACAGAAAAGCAAGAACAGCAGAAATGTGAGAGGGGCAAACATTTCACAGAGCATAGAATATGATTATCTAGATATTGTCAGTAATGTGACACAACAGTTTGAATGATTCTGTTATTATTCGTAATAATGTAAATACTTACAAGTTGAGTAGGAGCTCATTTTTGGACTCTCGCCTGAAAATGACAGAGGAAAATAGAGCACATTAAATGGACGCTAGGTGGCACTGCAGCCTAAGAATGTAAATGTCAGGCGGCTTGTTGAATCTCAACATGAACTGAATGAACCTAAGAACTCTGATCTGAAATTACTCATTCTTTGCTTCTGCATACTTGTCATTTTCTCTCGTTCTAAGCGTTTTGTGAGCAGCTTACATTAATGACCCTGTGGGGTTTGTCGCTGCACCTTCGGTCCAGGCTCAGTGATTAAGCCATAAACTGGTTTGTCTTGATCTATGCCCACATGTAGACACACCCACCCTCCACAACACTCCTTCTCCAAACACACCATTGTCAGCAAAAAAGAGGGGCATACAGTAAGATACCAGAAGGTACTAAATGCTGTTGAAAAAGAATCAGAAGGCAGACATAAAATAAAACCTGTGTTTTTGAGGGAATCCTAAAAAGTTGAAGAAAAAAAATCTTTACAATAGAAAACAAAATAGGGATGCAGCTATGATCCTACAGCTCAGCTCAATAACATGAATTGCATGCTTATTGCCCTTCATTTAATCCCTTTGCTAATAATGTCACACAAAGCAGCAGGATTAAATCAGTGCTTTCACTGTACAAGATGAAAACGGTTTGCTGTTTTACTGTATCAGCCAGAGCAAGAATAGTTTTAACTGTTAGAGAAGTAACTATCACTTTATGTGCGTCGTCCGAATTGTTTCAGAGTGTTACGATTGTTTCTATCGACGAGGATTCATTCTTCAAAAGGGAAATCATTCAATGAGCGGTACACAAACTAAAACTCCTTTACTTAAAGATTTTTTTTCAGCATCTTGAAGGTATCAGTCGAAAGAAAAGTATATTTGCTGCTCTTAAAACAGATATAATGATATTTTTTTTATATCATGGAAAAAGTGTCTGGGTACCAGAAAAATGTCTTAAATTGTTTGGCAAACATGTTCAGTAAAACTGCGAGTTGACATTGAGTTTAGGCCCCTTTGCATTATTGTTTATCTTTAGACCATGTTAAACAAAATAAATTGTATTTTTCCTTTAAAGTTTTGAAGATTAGGCCTTTTTTCATGATCACTAAAAATCGCAAATAATAAAAATAAAAATGACAAAATCACTGACGGAAAAGTTATGACAGAAAACATGATGCGTACCTCTGGAGACAGCTCTGTTCCTGGGTTTTAAAGGTAAAATCCTCACTGTAGTTCAGGTCTGAACACCTGTCTATCACACACAGTCACACCTTTGTCATTCCTTCTGCTTTTAACCTTAAGGGGAGGCCACCTTTTGGGAGTGGCCTTGGAGAGTACTCAAAGAAACAGTTTTCCTCTTTTCATGTCACTCTACATGTTTCTTCCTCCATCGTCATCATTTCCCTCTTAATTATCAGTTTCTCCATGCAGGCTGAGCTTAAAAGGAACTGGGTGGAGTGCTGAAATACCTGCTCCTCAGCTTTGGTGTTGAAGTATGTCTTTCTAGTAGAGTCTGGAACGAATCAGCTCTATCAAACCCTGACCTCTGAAGGATTTCAATCACAATTTGTGGACACAAAGTGAGCAGAGTGATCTCAATAGGCCATTCTGCAACATGATTACTCACCAGTGTCTTGCCGGAGTTGGTCTTTTACTGCATTATTGCTGAGACGAGACTTTGTACTTTACTCGTGCTGATAAAAGTACTACAGTGCTCGTTACAATTAGTTGGGAACTCCACAAAACTGGCCTTCAAGGAAGAGTGGCACAAAGAAAGCTATGAGAAGTCCTATTTAAACACCGTAAACACGTAGATGAAAGTGCTCTCCTCCAAACGTGAACCTTGTGGGTTACATTGAAAGACACAATATGTGAAGTTAAAGTACCAAATTTCTCCCCTGAACATGTCGTCCCCATAATGAATTATAGTAGTGGCTGCATCATCCTGTGGGGATGCTTTTCTTCAGCGGGGAAGCTAATCAGAACCAATGGGAGGACGGATGGAGCTAAATGGAAGAAAAGCAGTGAAAGGGTATAAAGGGACAACAGGTTGAAACATAAAGTCAGAGCAGGACGTGATTACTTTAGCAATGCTTCTTTCTTAGTTCCAACAGATACGATGTCTGACTTAGATTTGAGACAGTGAAGAACAGATGTCAGTGAACCCAGAAGTTCAAAATCTACCTCCATGATACATGATGCACTATGCAATTATGATGTGAACATTTTCAGACTGGTTCCTTCACAGGGGTACCAATATCAGTCTGAAAAAGATCAGACTTCACAGTAAATTCTGCAGAGTTAAATCAACACTATGCCGAGTCTATTTGGTCCTTATCAGAATTGGTGTTAATTTAACTCTTTTCAGAGTCATTTCAACAATAGTTTGAGTAGTTATAACTTTTTCAAGTGTTAAAACTACTCAGTTTCTTGTTGAAATAACTCTGAAAAGA